>JASDQU010011693.1:170400-195989 GCA_032191745.1 Picea mariana | reverse complement strand
TCTTTGCGCGACGTGCCCTTCAGGATGCACCACGTGCTCCAAGGGTGCCACTCGCTGACTTGCATTTCTTTGTGCGACGTGCCCTTCAGGATGCACCACGTGCTCCAAGGGTGCCACTCACTGACTTGACGGATTGGTAGACTCTATAACCCCTGGAGTCAACACTCCACCAGGTGAACTTGTGGGAGACTAAGGGCTCTAAGGAATAAGGCCCCCTCCTTATTACGCACCCTTTAGAATCATCGTGAGCGACTTTCGCAGTCTGCCCTCACGGCATTGTGGATCCTCTCGAACTAAGTAATCGTTAACCTACAGTTCGAGCCACAGCGGGAGTGCTAGTAGGCTGTGGCAGGGCTGCTGTCCACACCTCTCCCTCAATCTCTCTAGAAATCGTGTGTGGCCCCTTTACTCCATATGTGAGTCTGGTCGGCAAGCTATCGTCAGCCTGCATCATCAACCATCATGTCAGATCATGTCAACAACATATCATAAAATCAATAGCATATCATCAAAACAAAACAATATCACCATAAATGAAACAACCCAAACAGCCCACTCCCTGACTCAATCTTGAGTCCAAGGGAGTTCCACCGATGCCTCTTCATCCTCAAGGTCCGAAACCCTGCACACTCAATGAAACTAAGTCAGCAGCACCTGTCTACATCAAGGTAGTAAAAACATCCTGTCATATAACTTAACGCATCATAAAGAAGGAAAACGTTTTATCATCATAAAAATCCAGATCACTTGCGAGCAAGTGTCCTCAAAGAATAAGTTTGGTAAGTGCGCCAGAGCAGGATGTTACAGCACCATTGAGTTCGAAGGATCGGCCATCCAGGAGAGCATAGGCGCAGGGGTATTTTAGAATCTTGAAGATCTGAAGAGCGGAGTGAATCTCAACCGTCAACATGAGGGGACACATGGCATTAGATCTTGTGGTCCGGAGGCTAAGAACTCTAGAGGAGTTGAGTTGTACGATGAGTTGATTCAAGAACTCCCAGAGCTCCAACGGCCGAAGAAAATTGTAGTTGTTGGCGCAGGGAGACACGTGTCATCATATCGAGGACAGTTCAGAATCTCGGTAGTCCGGGAGAAATAAGGTGCAGAGTTGTGAAGACTCCCAAAGGCTCAAAGGTCGGAGCCCGGTCCTCCATTTGAAAGGGACACGTGGCACTGGATCTGGAGGTTTGGTACTCCTGAGGTTTCGTTGGAAGGAGCATTGAGAACTCTTGGAGGTCCGAAGGGTAGAGAAAATCTCAGTCGTCCATCGAGGAGAGAACGTGGCAGCAGATATGGGAGTCTGGAGACTTAGCACTCTTGAAGACTGTTGGTGAAATTTTGTTGGACCGAGAACTCCCGAAGGCCCGAAGGCTGTAGTCCATCTCGGCCATCCATTTTCGAGGACATGTGGAGCTTGATCGTGACTCTGTGTTACTTTGAAGTTCGGTACTCCGAAGGTTTTTGGGTATTAGTCTTTCAGAACTCCTGAAGTCACGGAGTCTGGAGAGACTCTACACCATGGATCTAGAGTGGAGTGGGACCGTCGATCCCCAAACCCATTTGAAAGTTCGACAATTCATGGATTCGGGAGGCAATGAAGTTTGGGACATGAAAAGCTCTGAAGGTCGAAGCCCGAAGAAAGTTACGAACCATTGATCTGTGGAGCGAGGATAGTCGTCTGATCAAATTCGAAGTTCGGATCTTCGGGAGCATAGACTGTTGGAGCGGGTGAAATCGTTGAAGCCCAAACTTTCAAAGTCATTCCCCATCATGCATTTAAGTGGGCATTGTGGGTCATTGATTGGTGATGTGGTTCGGTGCTCCATCAATTCGGCTATTCGAAGGAGTTGAGGTGTTGAGGTGTTGAAATTCTCGGAGCCCGGAGCTCCGGAGTGTCGAAGTCATGCTTATTGTTAAGTGTTTGGTCCTAGCCCGTGGTCATATATGGTTTTCACCGGAGGAATGGGGCTAGGGCTCGAATTTGAGTTTTAAGGGTAAAGGGGCTTAAAGGAAACACCCAAGGTGTTCGGATGTGTACGGACCTGCACCCAGGGAAAATAAAAAGTCATGAACTCTTCGGTAAGAAGAAGGTTAGCCCACAGTTTTGGCCTGAGGTCGCTTGGAAGGCTCCACTGGTGAGTGAGGACTCTTGCAGACTTTGTTTTTCACGCATGAGGGAAGAATATAAAGACATATGTAAGATTTTGGGGGCTTAGTAGGGGCCCTAGAGTTGATCCAGCTCCTGAATTGAACGATCCTAGACCGGGAGGTCGTGCGGACCCTAGGAGGTGGTAGGGGTTTGCATCATTTTCTACCAGTGGAACTGTGACTAGTAAGGGTTGAAAAAATTAGAATTTGAATGAGTTTTTCTTAGCTTAGGTTTAGTTGCGTACTACTGCATATATTGTGTCAACATCATCACAAACTTACGATCATTCCTGGTTGAAAATTTAATAAAATCAATTTAAGCAATTGAATTTCCCGTAACATATCCTTTGTGGTTCATGCCTATGACTTTTGATATTTTGTTATGATTCTCTAGGAGGAACAACCAATCTACAATATTTGGCCATATGTCCAAAGTTTTTACACTTGTATCATTCTACTTCAGTAATCAAGGATTCAAATATGTTGTATCTTTTGCTTTGTGCTTCATGAGGCCTTCTTGGATAATCATTTTTTGTGTAGCCTTCATAGTTGCTTGTGTTATTGGTATTGGCTCTACAATTCACATCTTTGTGTCCAAAATTATTACATCAATAACATAAACCAATAAAAATAGTTAGATACCTGGGTTGGAAGATCTTATGAATGGCGTTGTTATTTTGAATCCTTCTTCTTCTCGGGTGTTATGAGGAAAATCACTCTATGGCATCAGGTAAACCACAATAGATGGAAATGACTGCAGAAATCAACTCTAATATCAAGTATGTTATATAAACAAATATGCTAACAAGACAAGATAAATATCCTACCTTGTTGAGACATTCGATGAAGTCCATCGTTGAGCACTCGACTCAAAGAAATATACCTGCAACTTGTCCTCAACAACCAAGATACACAAGCATATGGTGATAATATATAAATTTAGCACACACAATAGCATAATACATCAATATTCATAACAAATATTCCCATGGAATAACAATTCAAATATTTGCAAGACACTAATTGGACGAGAAAAGAGTATTTCTATTAAAATGTAATTAACAAAAGTGTATGAATGACAAACTTTTGTGTTGGCACGTTCGGAACCGAGTAACTAAGTCCCTTCTAGTTGGGCCTCTACCACTTCAATCCTCCACCAAAGGCAAGCTCATATAAGAGAGACAATGAGGTTCTCCATCAAGTAGGCAAGAGCTTGGGGGATGAACAATGTGTTCAGACTTAAAAGGACAAAGGGATGCAGACTCGATATGAAGTGGGTAATTTCGCTAAAGTAAATTTGCTCTCAAAGTTGAATTCTTCTCCTCCTTTCCACATCTTGGATATGGCCCATTTATAGCCTTCAAATGGAACTGAAGGGCCGAGTCAGAACGTTTCCAGTATATGGAAGTTCAAGGATCATGGATCTCGTGACGTGACATAAAAACCCAACACCATTTTTTTAATTTTGGGCACAAAACCCAATGTACGCAGGTTGTAATGGTGCAACCTATGTATACGCATGTTGTATAATAGTTAGGGTGTGTATATGTGGAAAAATATTGTTTTTAGCTTTGGGAATTGCAAAAAGGGACTTCAAGCCTGCATGGGGAAATGGAAAAGGCCTTCTGACAAAATTTGCATAGGGTGAGGAAAATCTTTCTATAACAGATGCACCCTAATGTGTGAGGTCAGAGGAGTATCTGCGATGGCCGAAATAAATTATAATACCCATAAGTGGAGTAATGGAGACCCAGCTGGACGAACTAGTTTCTCATGAGAATATTACAATCTATACTAACTTTGCGCACAATAAATCTGAAAATAAAACCAGTCTCAAAATAAATATGAATATATATGTATACAATGGAGTACAATTTGATCTTCCATGATCACTAAAGTCACATAGGTACTGGTCCAATGAAAGATAGCAATAGCTCAAGAAAGGTGAGACTATGAACTAATGTCTTCAAGTCTTCTACATGATCTGCCAAAGGTGCAAGTCTACATCATGTGAATAAAGGAGTTGATATCGAACACAATGAGACTTCGTTTGATTACCAGTCATTAAGGTATATTGTTAACAAACGTGAGACAACCTACCGATAATGAAAGTAGGTATCAAGGCACCGAGTACATTCTTACAAGTGTGAATAAAGGTGTTGAGGTTGAAAACTTGAAAAATCCATCAATCAGGAGACATTGATGTATTCACAACTGTCGATGGCGAGAAAACTTTCCAGTAATGGGTGAAAGCCTCTAAGTACTCATAGGACTCTAGGCCTTTCTTTCAGAATACATGGGTTGAAGTTGATGGAAGGAGACCCACTGAAAGGAGAGCATTAAGTCATCTCTCATCATTCAGCATGAGGTACAAAGTAGGATCTTGATGATTTGGAAGAATTCAGACGAAGAACATGTTCACGAACCAATGAACCTGTGCATCTTTCGTGTGCGCCAGATGCAAGCGGTACACGAAAAAGACCCTCTGAATAGAAACCAATAAGGAAAATTATTGACAAAGGTGAGGAAACCATCAATAAGGCTAATGGAATTCAAGACACTGCATGAATCCCAATGTGTGAATAGATTTATTGTCGTCGAACACAAGGGAAACCCCCCAGTCAGTGACCAATGATGAAATTTTGACTGTTGGGTTCAAGGTTACCTACTGTTAGAGAAAGATTTGCCTCACCCTATGCAGTATTGTAGAGAGGGCCTTATTCCATTTCCCTATGCAAACTCACTTTCCCTGATTGATAAATCCAGAGACAAAAATATAAATTTTTTCCACTTATACGCATCTTGCACCCTATACAGGAAGCGTATACACAGGCTGCTCCACTACAGCCCGCATACATCGGGATTTGTACTAGAAAATCAAAATTAAATGTCGGGTTTCCATGTCATGATAGGATATCTCTGATCCTTGGCCTTCCATATACTGGAAACGTTTCGACTCGGCCCTTTAGTTGCATTTTGAAGGCTATAAAGAAGTCAATCTCGAGCTATGGAAAAGGGAGAAAGAATTCAACTTTGAGAGCAAAGTTACTTTGGAGAAATTATTACTTCATATTGAGTTTGCATACCTTTGTCCTTTAAGTCTGAAAACAGTGTTCAGCCCCCAATCTCTTCCCTTATTGATGGAGAACCTCATTGTCTCCCTTCTATGATCTTTCCTTTGGTGGAGGATTGAAGTGGTGGAGGCCCAGCTAGAAGGAACATGGTTTCTTAGTTCTGAACTGTGCTGACATGGAAGTCTGTAATATTTTCACTTCTGTTGATCATTTATTAATAGAAATACTATCTTCCCATCCAATTGAAATCTTGCAAATATATGAGTTATTATCCATGGGCATGTTTGTTTTTTATATTAATAGATTATGTTATCTAATGTTCTAACCTTTAATATTATCACTATATGCTTGCTTTGCTTGTTTGTTGAGAACTTGTTGCAGGTAAAAAGATTTGGGTCAAAGTGCTCAACGGTGGACATCATCAAACATCTGGATGAGGTAGGTCCTTTTCTTATCTCGCTTGCACATTAGTTTATATAGCATGTTTCTGGGATAGAGTTGATTTCTGCAGTCATACCTATTTATTGTGGTTCACCCTAGCCATAAAGAGATTTTCCTCATAACAGAATTGGCGACCATACTGGGGATGAATCTTCTTTCTTAGGGTTTGAAGTAATTTTCTTTTTAGATTTCTCTCATTTCTATTATGGTTCGTGTTGTGACATTGTTTAACAGCTTCTGTTCACTCTGGGTATGATTTTTCATCCTTCCTCCCTTGCCTAGCCTTGTTTCAAAGCGTATATGCGCTTTTTTCCTTAATAGTCACGTATACACGCAGGCTGTCTCACTGCAAGTTGTGTATATACACTCTATTTGCCCAAACAGTCGTGTACACCTTTTCTCCTTGCATGTTTGCTTGGTCTGGTGTTTGTTGGGTGGGATTTGATGCTTGTTGAGCCTTCTTAGGTCTCTTAAGTGCCTATTGAGTACCTGTGGGATGACAGGAAACCCTATTTTGGTTGAATTTTTGGGTGAAGTCTTTCTCTTCATCTTGTCATTTTTATTGTCCTTGTACATTGGGCTGGGTTTTTTGTTGCTTGGTATCCTACTTGAGTTATCTCTTTTTTATACATAGTAGGGTTATATATTGAGTTATTTTTCAGTCCATGCATTTTCATTTTTATTATATTGAAAATACAAACAATAGGCATTTTGCATTGCTTGGAATTTTTTCTTTGAATCTCTATCATTAGCTTAGTGCATATAGTGAAATATTGCATCTTTACTTCTAAATTGAATATTTGAATTTGAAAATTGCATCGTTTTTAGGAGCATATCATTCATCAAAAGTTAAAGTTAGGACTTTGCATTACTTTCATATTTACTTTTCTTGTAGAGTCATAACACCATGAGTTTAATTACCATACCTTTTTGAGTAATCACAGCCATAAAATTAACGCTATAATTTAAAATTTATTAGTAACGATTTTATTTTCTAGGGTTCACAAACTGGCCTAGGATTTAGTGCCTTGGAATAGGATTTTTGTGAGTAAACTTCTCCAAGGCAATTAAATCAACATATGTGTCTGAGTCAGGGAGTGGAG
The DNA here is from genome assembly GCA_032191745.1 of Picea mariana. Taxonomy (NCBI): domain Eukaryota; kingdom Viridiplantae; phylum Streptophyta; class Pinopsida; order Pinales; family Pinaceae; genus Picea; species Picea mariana. The sequence continues at coordinate 189,223 of JASDQU010011693.1, read as the reverse complement.
AAATCCATTGTATAATTGGTAAGATTGGGAGGCTTTGCTCACACCGGAGTTAATCACAAGGTCGTGCAAAGTTGGTTGAAGGGATATCCTTCTGATACCTTCCTAGCGTCAGAGATATTTGTGGGGATCTATTCATATCTGGGGATCTTGTTAGTGCCTTTACCTTCGTGAGAGGTGGTGCTTTCAAGGTTTCAGGCTTTGCTACCCTGCCCATACGGTGGACCTGACTTACGACTTCTCGCATGTGCATCGATTATATAGTGGTTTATTAGTTGCTTGAATTAGGTGTCTCATAGGTTACTTGCAGGGGTTATTCTGCAGGTACCCTGAGTTAGATAAGGGTCGGACATCACACAGCCTTTATGGAGGATTACCTCTCTAGGGGGATCTGGCCGACTGGTTTTTAAGCCCACGAGAGCCCTTATAACTAATTATGTTACCTATGATATTTAGCAGGGAGTCTCAGGCCCCTCTTGGGAGAGACATACCCTCTTTAGGAAGGGAGGCCACTCAGCCACTTTACCCCATTTGCATGCATATTTGTCGTTTGATTTTTGGTGTGCTCTTTGATTACTAAGTGGCCTTAAGAGTCTATACTGAGTCCTCATTATGGATAGTGGAGTCCCTTTGGCTCCCTCGTTTACTATTGCTTACCCCATGATGCCTACTTAGTTCATGAGGATGAATCCTCGTGTTTCTTATAATGGCATGCAGAACTTTGGAACTCAGTCTGTGCCTTGGGTCTCTATTCATTCTCTCGTTGATATGCCTTCACCCTTGCAATCCTCTCCCTGGTCAACTTATATGAATCTTAGCATTGGATATGGGGTCACCATGGCCCCAATGCCTACATCTTTGTTTGATATGAGTCATGTCCCTCAACCTTCCTTTACGACGGGAGGTTGGAACCTCCCCCTCTTACAAATCTCATCCTGGTTATTCTCTTTCAGGAGCCAATACTCAGATGGGTGATTATTCTACCTACTACACTCCATCCATGTATCCTATGTCCTCCATGTTGTTTCCTTTGAACACTTTTTCCATGGAAAGTCCTCATGTATCCCTGGGTGTTTCATACCAGGAGAATCAGTTTTACGGTTTGGGATACCTGCTTCACGGGACCCCTTCACAAGGGGGCAACATATATCCTCACTCGAATAGTCCGTATCATACTTTCGTCTCTCTGTAGACTTTGGTGATGATTCCCATTCAAACTTATCTAAATCAATTAAACGGAGGATACTACCTTTCCGGATAGGGACAAGGGGTAAATCAGGACCCTTCCTAGCCTGCAATGTTTCAAAGACAATATTTCCCTGGACCTTGGCATCAAATGCCACAACTCACTACTATTTCAGTCACTGTCAGTCACACTGGAGCTCCATCACCAACCTCTGCCAATCACGTTGGAAATAGGTCGACAACTTCTACAGGTTATGTTGACAACCCATACCCAGACGCTGCTAGTCATGCTGGGGGAACCACTTTATTCGTCACAAGTCACATCAATGCCACATATCTGACCTCTATGTACCATGCAGGAGATGATTCTACCACCTTTTCCTATCATGTTGATAGTATGTCACCAATCGTCTTAAACGACATTAGGGGCATTGAGAAGCCCAGACACCTCAGACATAAGCCTAAATTCCTTTGCAGGACTTGTGAAGGAAGTCATCTTACTCATTTATGTCTAGCCACGACTGGGATACTAGAAGCATTGGGCTCACCTAAGGGCCCTTCAAATTCTGAGGCGTTTGTGGTTTCCTCACACCTTGTTCCTATGATTGACATGGCAGTAACATCATTGCAATATTATCTTGATAAAACCCTCATTTTTTAGGGTGATGTATCCCCTATCCCTGTTATCCTGTATCCTCTTCAACCTAGAGTTGAAGAAGTGGTCGTACCAGTGCAATCTCTGGTCAATCCTACTATATTTATGGAGGGTGATGCATCCTTCAACCACGTCATCAACATCCCTGATCTTGCACCTTTTGAATGAGAGAGAGCTCTACTTTCCCTTATTCCTCTCCCTCCAATTTTTGAGGATATCACCTTTGACTGGAACGGTCTTGTGAGGTATCCAATGCCCCTACCTATGTATTTTACTGTAAGAGATATTATCCAATCTATCACAGAAACTATATACTCTATTATTGATTTATCCTCATCGACTTGGAGAGATTTTGGTTTTCCCAAGCTTATGTCAGTTATCCGTAAGATACTGGCATTCCGTAGAAGTATAGCATGGGAACCTTGGCCTCCCCCATGACCTGTCGCGTAGACTCTCCCAAATGAATCTTAGTTAAGCTATTTTATGACTCGTCTAAAAAGAAAAAATATTGTCAAGTGATTTGTCCCTTTCACACTCGTTAAATTGGATTTGAAAGGTTGTGAGTCTCAGTTAAGCTCTTTTCTGACTCGTTATCAAAAAGTGAAAAGATTTCCAAGTGATCTTGTCTCTTTCACACTCGTAAAATTGGTTTTGAAAATACATCTATTTGGCACAAGTTTACCCCTTTTTCACACCAAGTAGACTAAAATACATAAAAAGGGACATTTTTTAGCACTAGGTTGTGATTGTATCTCATGCCCTTGCTTGCAGTATTGAGCCTATAGTCAGTTCTCACTTTGCATTATATATCGTTTGCCTCAGTAGTTTTTCATCCTCAACCAAGCAGAGCCTTGTTTATATCCTTCACAATTTGACACCCTATACCTAGGAGGTAACATTCCCCTGAGTGTCCATCTCCCACATGCACTTCCCTGAATTGATCATAGGTACGTTCAACTACTGGAACTAGTTTTGCTTACTTGCAACACTCGTTTTCTCCTTTGTATCATAGCATTCATTTGTTATGAAAAAACAAAAAACGACGGGCGAGAATGGAGTATTATCTTATATCGACAATAGTTGTGTCACCTTTGAACAGAGCATAAAGTTATTTGAGTCCATTCATCATAATTTTGGGATTAGCATGGCCTTAGGAAGCTGAGCTCATCACAAAGTCTTCTCTACTGACTGGTTACTCTTCCAGACCCTATAGATAATTTCATCGATGCCTCCTGCATCTTATGGTTTCATCATCAGGTCCATGTTGGTGAAGTCCTTCATATGTCTCATGCTCTTGTTCAAAGGAAGTCTATCAACCCGTGTCGTCCACTCCTCAAAACTATTAACTTTGCATTTTGTGCATACCCTTAGTTTGTCTCAGAATCACATGATATTATAGTCCTATCATGCACCCTGGCCCTACTTTCATCATTGGTAGGTAACCTTGAACCCAACAGTTGACATTTCAGCATTGGTCGTTGATTGGGTGGTTTCCCTTGTGTTCGACGACAAGACATCTATTCACACATTAAGATTTGTGTAGTGTCTTGGATTCCATTAACCTTATTGGTGGTTTCCTCACCTTTGTTAGCAGTTTTCATCATTGGTTTTTATTTAGAGTGTCTTTTTCATGTACCGCTTGCACTTGGCACACGTGAAAGAAGCATAGGGTCGTTGGTTCATGAACTTGTTCTTCGTCCGATTTCTACCAAATCATGAAGCTCCTACTTTGTACCTCATGTTGACTAATGAGATATACCTTAATGATCTCCTTTCAGTGGGTCTCTTTCCATGAACATCAACCCATTTATTCTAGAAACGGGGGCTAGAGTCTTATGAGTAACTTGAGGCTTGCAGTCATTAGTGGCAGGCTCTCTCGCCATCGACAGTTGGTAATACATCAATGTCTCTTGATCAATGGATTATCCAGGTGTTCGACACTGGCTCCTTTATTCACACTTGTAATAATTTACTCGGTGCCTTAATACCTAATTTCATTATCGGTAGGTTGTCTCGTGTTTGTTAATGGTATACCTGAATGACAAGTAATCAAACGATGTCTCATTGTGTTCGACCTCAACTCATTTATTCACATGATCTAGACTTGCACCTTTGGTGGATTGTGTAGAAGACTTGAAGACATCACTATGTGGCCACAACTTTCCTAAGTTGTTGATTCCTTTTCATTGGACCAGTACCTATATGACTTCATTGATCATGGGAGATCGGATTGTACTCCATGGTATACAGATAAAATTATCTTGTTTTTTTGAGACTGGTTCTACTGGGCCTTGTTCGTAACTATGACAGCTATTGGCATGTAACCGCATTTGTATTTGCCTATTCATGGCCATGAACACTTATTTGGTATATTTTCACATGGATCTACAGTTTATTTTTGGCATCCATGTATGCAAAGTCAGTGCAAAATGTAATGATAAATTGAGTTCGTCCAACTGGTTCTCTACCACTCCACTTCTGGGTTGTTTATAATGTATTTCGGCCATCATGGATTCTCCTCTGACCTCACACATTAGGGGGCATATGTTAGAGAAATATTTTCCTCACCCTTTGCAATCTTGCAGAGAGGGCCTTATTCCATTTCCCTATGCAGCCTCACTTTCCCTGATTGATAAATTCGGAGACAAAAATATAATTTTTTTCCACTTATACGCACCTTGCACCCTATATAGCAAGTGTATACATAGTTTTCTCCACTACAGCCCACGTACATCAGGATTTGTACTAGAAAATCAAAATTAAATGTTGGGTTTCCATGTCACGATAGGAGATCTATGATCCTTGTCCTTTTATATTATCACTATATGCTTGATTCTCTTGTTTGTTGAGAACTTGTTGCAGGTATAAAGCATTGGGTAAAAGTGCTCAATGGTGGACATCATCAAACATCTGGATGAGGTAGGTCCTTTTCTTATCTCGCTTGCACATTAGTTTATATAGCATGTTTATGGGATAGAGTTGATTTCTGCAGTCATACATGTCTATTGTGGTTCACCCTATCCATAGAGATATTTTCCTCGTAACACCTACCAATGATGAAAGTAGGACTAGGGTGCACAATAGGACTACAACTTCATGTGACTCTGAGACACGCTGAGGGTATGGACGACATGCAAAGTCAAGAGTTCTGAGAAATGGTCGACACAGGCTAATAGACATCCTTTGAACAAGAGAATGAGACATATGGAAGACTCTGGCAGCATAGACTCAATGATGAAACTTTGTGATGCAGGAGACACCAATCAAACTCTCCATAAGGATTGGAAGAGTAACCAGTCGGGGGAGTAAACTCTAAGTAACGATATCAGCTTCCTAAGGTCATGCTAAACCCAAAATTTTGATGACAAGTGGACTCAAAATTTTGTGCTTTGTTCAAAGGTGACACGGTTGTTTCCAATATAAGATAATATTATCTTCTCATCCTTCTTTTTTTGTTTTTTTATAGTCAAATGAATGTTATGATAGAGAGGAGGAAATGGGTGTCGTTAGTAAGCAACTAGTTCCAACATTGGAACATGCCTATGCTCAATGCAAGGAGGTGCATGCAAGATATGGACACTCAGGGGAATGTTTCCTCTTGGGGTATAAGGTGTCAAGTTGAAAAGCATATAAACAAGGCTCTGCTTGGTTGATGATGCAAACTGCTAAGGTGATAAGATTATAATGTGAAAGAGAGAACTAGAAATAGGCTCAATACTGCAAGCAAGAGAATGAGATGCAATTACAACTTAACACCAAAAAATTTCCCTTTTCGTAAATTTAGTCTACTTGGTTTGAAAAAGGGGTAAACTTACACCAAATAGATGTCCTTTCACATTCAATTTATGAGTGTGAAAGAGACAAGTTCACTCGAAAATAATTTTTCATTTTGAAAGAGTCAGAAAAGAGCTCAAACCAGACTCATTGGGATTTTTCTGAGAGGCATGTCATGGGGGAGGCCAGGGCTCCCGTGCAGGGCTTCTATGCAAGGTCATCAACTTACAAACAACTGGCACAAGCTTGGGAAAACCTAGAGCTTTCCAAGTAGACGGGGATAAAATACTCACGGAGGTTACCTTATCAATGATATATCAGAGAGAGCCCCTTATTTGAAATGACATAGAAGAAGGAATTTGATACCCGACAAGACCATCCCAGTCAAAGGGAACCTCCCTAAGACTTGGAGGGAGTGTACTCGGGGAGAGTAGAATGCTCTCTTGTTCAGAAGGTACAGGACTAGAAATGTTAATGACATGGTCAAAATATGCCTCACTCCTCAAAATAGGAGTGGTGTCGGGTGAATATTGCATCAACATGATTGTTGTGTCAATCAAAGAAGAAATAGAATGTTGGGAAACCAAAGATGACTTTGAACATTAAGGGCTATCAGACAAGGACCGTGCTTCTTCTACTACAATAGTAGTAGGGCACAAGCAAGTTAAATGACCTCCTTTGCAAAGCCTACAAAGGAACTTGGGCTTATGTCCTATACATCGAGGCTTCTCAATCATATGGGTTCCCCCAGCATAACTCACAATGGTTGGTGACATGCTCTCAGTGTGACTTGCAGAGGCTAGTGGTTCATCCCCAGCATGATGTACAGAGGTTGGTGATGATTCTCCAACCTGGTTGACTGTCGTTGGAGATGTGATGTCAGTATGACTCATGGTGACTAGAGTTGTGCCCCTAGCATGACTTGCAACAGCTAGTTCCTGGTCTTCAACATGTCTTGCAGAGGTTGTTCACCAATCTCCATTATGATTTGCAGTGACTGGACTAGCAGCGATAGTTGGTTGCAGCATTTGAGACCAAGGTCATGGGAAAGACTGGTTTTGAGAAATTGCAGGCCAGGAAGGGTTCTGGTCTACACCGTGTCCCTATCTGATGAGGTAGTATCCTCCTCCAAATTTATTCCTAGAGGGTTGTAAAGGCATCATCACTGAAGAATATGTTTGCAAAGATAAAACGCCATGACAAGGGTTACTCAAGTCAGGATTTTGGTTTCCCCCAAATGAAGGGATTACTTGAAGGGGTATCCCTTACTATAAAATTGACTCCCTCCATATGAAATACCAGAGGATAGATGGAGGTATTCCATGGGAAAAGTGTTCGTAGGAACTGGCATAGCGGACGAAGGATATATGGACGACGTGTAATAAGTAGAATAACTACCCATTTTAGCACTTTCTCCTAGAAAAGTGAAGCTATGATTAGATCCATGGGGAGGAAGATTCCAACCTCCCACTATGAGATTCGGTGGAGGGATATGACTCCCATCAAACGAAGATGTAGGAAAAGGAGTCATCATGCCCCTGGATCCAAAACTAGGATTCATATAAGCAGGTGAGGGAGAGGATGGAACGGGTGAAGGCATGTTCGACACATCAAGAGAAACATGATTAGAGGCCCAAGGTATTGACTAAGTATCATGATTTTTCATACCATTATGAAACACAGATGGATTTGTCCCCGTGAAATGGGTGAATACAATGGGAGATGTAGCACTAAATGAGGGATTCAAAGGGACTCCTCTATCCATAATAATGAAAACTCACAGCGCAATACAAAATCCTAAGGCCAACTAATAATCAAAGAGCACACCAAAATAAACAAAAGGCCAATATGCACATAAACAGGATAAAGTGGTTGAAAGGGACCTCCCTCCCTAAAGTAGGTATGCCTCACCCAAGAGGGGCCTGAGACTCCCTGCAAAAGATCGGAGGTATCAGAATCAATTATAAGGGCCCTCGTGGGCTTAACAACCAGTCGGTCAGATCCCCTCGGAGAGGTAATCCTCCATAAAGGTTGTGTGTTATCTGACCCAGGGTACCTACAGAATAACCCTTGCAAGTAATCTATGTGGTACCTATGTCAAGAAAATAATCAACCACGATATAACCAATGCACAAGTGAACAATCGTAAGTTAGGTCTATCGTATGGGCAAGGTAACAAAGCCCAAAATCTTGAAATTACTTCCTCTCACAGAGGTAAAGGTACTATCAATATCCCCATATACGAATAGATCCCCATAAATATATCTGATGCTAATAAGGTATTGGGGGGATATCCCCTCAACCAAATTCACGCAACCTCATGCTTAACTCCGGTGTAAGTGAAGCCTCCTGATGTTACCAATTATACAATGGATTTCACCACTCCCTTAGTCAGACACATATGTTGATTTAATATCCTTGGAGAAGTTTACTCACAAAATCTTATTCCAAGGCTCTAAATCCTAAGCTAGTTTGTGTACCCTAAAAATACAATCGTTTCTAATCAATTTTAAATTTATCAGCGTTGATTTTAGTGGCCTTGCTTACTCAAAAAGGTGCGATCGAGAAACTGATGATGTTATGACTCGGCAAGTAAAATAAATGAATATGAATAAAATGCAAAGTCCTAACTTCAATTCCCAATAAATGATAAGTTTTTCAAAATGCAATTTTCAATTTAATTTTTCAATTCAAAATAAGATGCAATGTTTCCATACATGTATTAAGAGCAACGATAAGAACCCAAAAGATCAAATGCCAACAATGCAAATGTTTATTATTTTTGTATTTTCAATATAAAAGAATGAAAATGCAAGGACTGAACAACAGCTTGATATAAATATTCTACTCCATGTAAATGGAGACAAACCAAGTAGGATATCAAGAAGCAAACACCCATCCCAAGATACAAGGACAATCAATGAAAAGGATGATGAGAAAGAAAAACAGCCTAAAAATTCAACCAAAGAAAGGTTCCTATCACTTTGTTGAAACCTAACAGTCATAACAGAGACCTAAGAAGACTCAACAACCGTCAAAACTTACCCAGCAAACATCAAACTCAGCAACCAAGCACACAATAATGATGTACGTGATTGTTCGGGAGAAAACCACGTATATACGCTTCCTACAGAATGAAAGCTTGCATATGTACACGACTGTCAGGAAAAACTCATGTATATGTATTGAAACACTGACAGGTTAAGGATAAGGCTAAGAAACTCAAACCCAAAATGAACAGAGGTTTTCAAGCAATCAGACAATAAGAAACTTGATATAAACGAGAGAAATCAAAGGAGAAAAACATTCCAAACCCCAAAAAGAATATTTTATCCCCAGTATGGTCGCCAATTATGTTACGAGGAAAATCACTCTATGTCATGGGGTAAAACACAACAGATGGAAATGACTACAGAACTCAACTCTAATATCAAGTATGTTATATAAACAAATACGCTAACAAGACAAGATAAAGAGCCTATCTCGTCCAGACGTTCGATGAAGTCCACCGTTAAGCACTCAACTCAAAGCAATATACCTACAACTTGTCCTCAACAACCAAGATACACAAGAATATGGTGATAATATATAAATTTAGCACATACAATAGTATAATCCATCAATATTCATAACAAGTATGCCCATGGAATAACAATTCAAATATTTTCAAGACATTAATTGGACGAGAAAAGAGTATTTCTATTAAAATGTAATCAACAGAAGTGTATGAATGACAAACTTCCGTGTTAGCAAGTTTGGAACCGAGAAACTAAGTCCCTTCCAATTAGACCTCCACCACTTCAATCCTCCACCAAAGGCAAGCTCATATAAGAGAGACAATGAGGTTTTCCATCAAGTAGGGAAGAGCTTGGGGGCTGAACAATGTGTTCAAACTTAAAAGGACAAAGGCATACAGACTCAATATGAAGTGAGTAATTTCTCAAGAGCAACTTTTCTCTCAAAGTTGAATTCTTCTCCTCTTTTCCACATCTTGGACATGGCCCATTTATAGCCTTCAAATGGAACTGAAGGGTCAAGTCAGAACGTTTCTAGTATATGGAAGGTCAAGGATCATGGATCTTGTGACGTGACATGGAAACCCAACACAATTTTTTAATTTTGGCCACAAAACCCAATGTACATGGGTTGTAATGGTGCAACCTGCGTATACGCATGTTGTATAATAGTTAGGGCACGTATATGTGGAAAAGTATTATTTTTATCTCTGGGAACTGTAAAAAGGGACTTCAAGTCTGCATAGGGAAATGGAAAAGGCCTTCTGAGAAAATTTGCATAGGGTGAGGAAAATATTGCTATAACATTGGGGTATTTCTATTGTTTGATGCTCCTAATTCTAAATTCTGAATATTTTGGGTGGTGCAGTGTCTCTGTAATATTCTTCTTGGATCTTCTTTCCTTCTTCCTTCTTAGGAGATCCTCTGACTATTTATGCATAACTTCTTTGTTTTTTTGTCTTGGATGTTGAGCCTTTCTCTGTCTAGTTATATCCTAGTTTGTATCTGCCATAGTATGGCCTTTGACTACTAATGATCCCATCCAATATTTTGGTGTTTTTATGTTGCATGTCCTTCTTCTGAAGATCTTTTTTTAGAGTGACAATTTCTGCTTCCGAGCCTTTGATCATCTTGTCCTTTTCATATAATAGACCTCTGAGTGCTTCTTCAATTCTTTTGTCTTCTTCTACTTGGAATTTTAACTTTGCAATCATCTGCTCAACTTATTTGGAGTTGGAATTCTAAGATCCTTCTTTCCCTTTTATTTATTCCTTGAGTGACTTGATTTTCTTTCTTTCAATCCTTAGCTCTTATAAGGCACTGATTAATTCTGCATTGAGATTGACTTCTCCTTCTTCTTCAGAATCTTCTACTGCCATGAAGAGTACTCTTTTTGTATCATTGTCATTGTTTTCATCTTCATTTGATGATGAACTATCTTCCTTGGTGCAAATACTTTTCTTGAAGAAGTTTTCCATTTCTTCATCCTCCTTTGAATCATCGTTGCAGCTACAATCTGACTTTGGATTTTTCTTATTCTTCTTCTTTGTTTTCTTATATGCCTTGAATGTTGATTCCTTCGCGGCTGGATTATCTGTCTCTATTCTCATCTCGTAAGCTATGAGTATCCCATGTAACTCGTCCATGGTCAATGTAGCTAAGTCCACCCTTTCTTCTAGAGTTGAAATCTTCGAATCAAATCTCATTGGTAGAGATATTAGTACATTTTGAAAAATAACTTGTTCTTTCATCTCGTCTCCTAAACGTTTGATACCATTCACTAGTTCATTGACTCGAAAGTAAGTTTCAATGTCTTCATTTTCCTTCATCTCCAATTGCTCGAACTTGGCTCTAAGGGTTTGAAGTTTATCTCCCTTGACTTTAGTGTCTCCTTCATAGATGTTCTGAAGTTTGTCCCAAATTTCTTTTTCTAATTCATAGTGCATAACCTTGACATGTATTGATTTGGTCAAACCATTCAAGATAGTATTTATATCCCTTGATTCATTTCCTTCAATATTCTTTCCATCCTTATCTGTCGGGGGAGTGGTTGGTTCTTTGTATCCATCTACTACTGCTCAGCATACATCAAATCCCTATGCATGCACATAAGTTTTCATCCTTCTACTCAATAAGGCATAGTCTTGGTCGTCAAACTGTGGTACCCCCAATCTTAGCGTAATCCATGATCTCCTTCTAGTGGTTAGAATATTTCTTGAAGGACCTACTCTAATACCAATTGTTGGAATACTGAGAGGGTGGGTGAATCAGTATTATCACTTTTATTTCTTTTAACCACAATATGTATTGTTTGACTTTATGATCAGTTCATCAATAGCATTCAAAACATCATGAGAAGTATAAATAAACAGGGAACAATAGGCAATCACACAAGTACACGGTACAACAAAATTTTATGTGCAAACCCAATGCAGGAGAAAACCATGGAATGTTTTTCTTATATGTCAGAAGGAATACATTCATAGGAAACACCAACTTCCTTGTTTTCCAGCTACAAATGGAAGGAGGCTCTAACCCCCTAGTTTCTCAATCTCCAACCTGAAGGAAGCTACAACTCCCTTAGTTTTATGGCACCAACCAGAAGGAGGATAACCCCCTTTCCTTTCTCTGTCTTGCCACCCTGAAATATAAATGGAGACCAAATTTTCACTACCACAGACATTGTTAATTATGTCACTGTAAGTCCTGTCACTGTAAAAACTGTCACTATAAAACTTGTCATTGTTAAACTTGTCACTGTAAAACTTGTCACATCAATATCATCAACCAATCAGATCTGATCGCATAGATCTCATACCCAATATCAAAAGTGTATAGCTCAAACCATGTGATATCATTAAAATATATCTCTCTCTAATCATGTGCCATACATGTACCAACATCTATAAACCAAGTATAATGAGCTATCATATCAAACATGTATCAAACCCTCACTTTTATCCAGCCTCAGTTTGTACCTATAAATTCAACAATACATCTCAACCAAACTACCTCAACCATATACCATATGACACAAGATATGCCTCAACAAAATACCCAAGAATGTGTGCCAAGTACAAACAACAAGTGCACCAGCAGTGTGCCTCTGCAGATCTACCTCATATAGCCAATAGTACCTCAAGGGTATATACTCAACCTCACATGACCATACCTCAAGCAATCACCAAGATCCAACTTTAAAAAACCATATAAACATACATTTTGCTTGTATATATGAACACTGTCACACATGCATGTAGACTCTCCTCGGATTTTGCATCCTGATGGAAACCTCATCCTTTAGATCTGGCTTTGCCTCATAGGATGAATCATGTTGTCTAGTGGGTCCTCGCGTGACATTCCCTAGACAACCCATGGGAGTGCCTCACAAGACACTAGTAGTCTAGCCCACAAGGATCAGCTAAATCACAGTTTTTCAAAAAAACCTCACTCTCGTCTGCAATCACGAAACATTGTCATCACTCCTCCTTTGTTTCCTCAGATTTGCGCTACCTCGTACTTGTTAATAAAATTCTTGTCAATAACCTTTCACAAAATAGATATTCAATGTGTTCAATGGGTGCTAATGGGGGTCTCTTGATATTTTATTTATACTTCCCAAATGCCTTCCTTTAGGGGAAATATTGTAATTGTTTTACCCCTTTTCCTTCTTCTTGGACTAACCCACATTCTTGTTGCAACTAATTTACCAATAATTAGTAAACTCATAACTTCTTTGTTACACCTACTTTACCCATAATTGACTTCGTGTTGCAATTAATTTGACTAGCAAACTTCTTAATGGCTTTCTAGTGGCTTCTAGAATAATTCACTTCTTGTTGACCTTCTAGGGATTTCTAGATTATTATTGAGGATCCTCCAACTTTACAAATCCATATCTCCCTAACTATAAGGAGCCACATGGAGTACCACCTACCATTGAAAATGGCATGACGTGTAATATCCATCTATGATAGTGTTACTTACAAGTACATTGACCTTCATGTATTTATTCCTCAATCAACTGTGGGTTCCATGACCATACCTTCAGGGATATTAGACTTGCTTCAAGGGTTGACATCAATGAAAACCAACCCAATCTTTCAACAATATCCCCCTTTGGCATTGATGGCAACACTTTGATGCAACATTGATGGCATGGAAAAACTTATGCTCATGCTCCCCCTATAACCATGCCTTTGTTCTTTCTCTCCATTTCCATTCCTCTTATTACTCTCTCCCCCTTTGCCATCAATGGAAAAAGTGTAACTTCCCTTTGGGGTTTCTCCTCCTGTCTGCAAGCTTTGGATCTTTCTGCTACCCTTTTTCTCTTCATGGTGCTTCCTCATGTAAATCCATGACATATATGAAAAGCATTCAAAAATTATTGTCTTCAAGTCTTTTATATTTTCTCTCCCCCTATCGTGTTGTGCTTGATGCTGTGTAATTCATTGTGGGGCATAAACTACTCCAAGTTTATGTCGAAGATACTCAAAGGTCTCCCTCAGAAGCATTTTGGTGAAGATATATGCAATCTGCTCTTTTGTCCCAATATACTCGACCCTAATGTTCTTCTCTGCAACCTTTTCTCATAGAAAGTGAAACTTGATCGGAATGTGTTTCTTCTTGGAGTGCATAATTGGATTCTTTGATATACTTATGGTGTTGGTGTTATCACAAAATATTGGAATGGGCTAATCATATTCAACCTGTATATCCTTCAAAGTTTGTTTCATCCATAGAACCTAAGTTCAACATGTTGTTGCTGCAATATACTCTACTTATGTTGTAGATAAAGATAATGATGGTTGTTTCTTGCTTAACCATGATACCAAGCACTCATCCAAGTAGAAATCTTCTCCACTTGTACTTCTTATTTCATCAATTGAACCTTCTCAATCTGCATTTGTGTAGGCACCAAGATATTATTAGATCATCCCCTTTTGGATACCATAACTCAAACTCTTTTGTACCTTTTAGATATTTGAATATCCTCTTCACTGCCATAACATGTGATTCCTTTGGTGTTGCTTGAAACCTTGCAGCCTATCCAACTTCCTGCATCACATCCAATCTAGAAGTTGTCACATAGAGTAAGCTTCCAATCATTGATTTTTACTGTCTCTAGTTTGCATCCTTAGAATCATCATCCTTACTTAACTTGCAATTGGTCTGCATAGGAGTACTGACTGGTTTGAAATCTTGCATTCCAAACTTCTTTAGAATTTGTCTTATATACTTGGTCTGAGAGATGAAGATACATTTGTTGCTCTGACATATCTGGAGCCCAAAAAAAAAATACAACTCTCCAAGTAATGACATCTCGAACTCATTATGCATGTCTTTGGAAACTTTCTGACTCATCCTATCATCATCACTTCCAAAAATAATATCATCAACATAAACTTCAATTATCGGGATATTGTCTTGATTTACCTTTATGTAGATATTGTTGTATGCATTTCCTTTCCTGAACCCTTGTTGTTGTAAGTATTTGTCCAGTCTTGAATACCATGCTATGGGGGATTGTTTGAGACCATATAGTCCCTTCTTCAACCTGCAAACATGATTTTCTTTTTCTGATAACATAAACCCTTCAGGTTGTTCAATGTAGACTTATTCTTCTAACTCTTCATTTAGAAACGTTGACTTTATGTCCATCGGATAGACCTTGATTCTCTTGGAACATGCATAGGCTAAGATCAATCTGATTGCTTCCATCCTAGAAACTAGGGCAAAGGTCTCTTCAAAATATATACCCTCAACTTGAGTGTATCCTTTGCATACTAGTCTTGCCTTGTTCATGGTAACCTGTCCATCTTTGTTCAGTTTTTTCTTGAAGATCTACTTTGTACCAATCACACTATTATTCTTCGGTCTTGGAATAAGTTTCCAAGTGTCATTATTCTCTATCTAGTCCAATTCTTCATTCATAGCTTTGATCCAGTATTCATCCTTACTGGATTCTTCAAAACTACTTGGCTCAATTGTAGATAACAGTGCTAGGTGTTGTTGTTCTGGTGAATGTATTCTTCTTCGGGTTTCAACTCCTGCATCTTTATTCCCAATGATCTATTCTGGTGGATGATTTTTCTGCACTTGTCTACTAGGTGTATTTTGAGGTACCTAAACATGATGAGAAAGTTGTTATATATCTTAATGGATTAAGATATAAGATCCAGAATGAAATTGAAATTTTATCTCCTAACATTGTTGAAGAAGCATATAATTTTTCTCTTAAGGAAGAAGAAAAACTAGAAAGGGAGCAGAATCAGAGAAGTAGAGGTCGTAGTTTAGTAAGAGGAAAAGGAAAACAAGGTGGTAGAGGAAGATATTTAGCTCCAAAGGTAGAACCAACAGCTCACATCAGCAAGAACAATCACCAAGAGGTGGTGATTTCAGAGGGAGAAGAACTTATAAAAGAGGTAGGGGATCTTCTAGCATAGGTTTTAGATGTAACAAGTTTGGTCATAGATCATATGAATGTCCAGAAAATGCTTCCACCAATAGAGGAAGTGTAAATATTGTTCAAGTAGAAGAATAAAGTGTGGAGACACCTGTACATGAGAATGTACCAGAAGTTGGATATTATTTGATGATGAAAAGAATATTGTTGAAACCACATAAAGAGATTAAGGAATATGCAAAAACAAAAAGACACTCTTTAGAACTGTCTGCAAAAGAAAAGGTAAATGTTGTAAAGATATTATTGATAGTGGAAGTACTGATAATTTGGTGTCTACAGAGATGGTTGAAAAGTTGGCTTTGAAAAAGACAACACACCCTATTCGATATACAGTGTCATGGCTACAAAAGGGACATCAGTTGATAATGACTGAGCAATGTGAAGTGGAGTTTCATATTGGAAGCTATAAGGACAAGGTACTTTGTGATGTTATGCCAATGGATGTGTGTCATATTTTGCTAGGTAGACCTGGGTAGTATGAAAGAAAGGAAATTCATGATGGAAGGAACAACACATACACTTTTGAGGAAGATGGAGAAAAAAACACTCTCTTACCAGTGAAGGATGAAGGAGAAACTGAAGAAAACAACTCAAAGGTATTGTTGGTCAGTGGAAAAGAATTTCTATAAGACATTAAAAAGGAAGAGGTACATTTTTCCCTGATTGGTAAATCAAAGGTAATTCTCACTAGTACAAATTTAAATGATCTGCATGAAGAAGTTAAAGATTTGTTGGATGAATTTGTTGATATTGTGGTTGATGATTTACCAAATGAATTACCTCCATTAAGAAGTAGGTTAACCTTCCAAATAAAGCAGCATACCAAATTACCCCACAGAAGAATGAGGAGATAAGAAATCAAGTCCATGAGTTGTTAGATAAAGGTATGGTCCGAGAAAGTTTGAGCCAATGTGCAGTTCCAAGAGTGCTAATCTCAAAGAAATATGGAGGATGGAGAATGTCCACAGATTCCAGAGCTACAAATAAAATTACAATCAGGTATAGATTTTCATTACCCCAAATTGATGATTTTATGGATTGCTTAAGTGGTGCTAAATATTTTTCAAAATTGGATTTTAAAAGTGGGTATCATCATATCAGGATTAGAGAAGGAGATGAATGGAAAACAACATTTAAAACAAATGATGGATTGTATGAATGGTTGGTAATGCCCTTTGGACTCACAAATGCTCCTAGAAATTTCATGAGATTACTGAATGAAGTACTTAATGAATTCATTGGAAAGTTTGTCATAGTTTAATTGGATGATATTCTAATCTACAGTCAATCCAGAGAAGAACACTTGAGACACCTTAGGTTGGTTTTAGATAAAATACAACAAGAGAAGT
Source organism: Picea mariana (assembly GCA_032191745.1). Lineage (NCBI taxonomy): Eukaryota > Viridiplantae > Streptophyta > Pinopsida > Pinales > Pinaceae > Picea > Picea mariana. Next base: position 172,282 of record JASDQU010011693.1, on the reverse strand, counting down.
TATTCATCAATATGAAAAAGTGTAGTTTTGTGAAGACGGAATTGGTTTATTTGGGCTTTGTAATATCTAGAGAAGGCTTGAAGATGGACTAGGAAAAGGTAAAGGCTATAAAAAAATTGGCATACTCCAAAGAATTTTTTTGACGTAAGAAGTTTTCATGGCTTGGCAAGATTTTATAGAAAATTCATTGGAAATTTTAGTGGAATATGTGCTCGAATTATAGAAACCATTAAAGGAACCAAACATCCATTTAAATGGACAGAAGCAACTGAAAAGAGTTATAAATTATTAAAGAAGAAGATAACAGAATTTCCAATTTTAGCACTGCCATATTTTAATAACCTTTTTCAGGTTGAATGTGATGCAAGTGGGACTGCAATAGGAGTTGTTCTAAGTTAGGAAAATAAACCAGTTGCTTATTTTAGTGAGAAATTAAATGAAGCAAAGCAGAGATATTCTTCATATGACAAGGAATTTTATGCAATTATTCAAGCACTAAAGAAATGGAGACATTACCTCATGCCAAAGGAATTTGTTCTTTACATTGATAATCATGTCTTGTAGTATATTAGTAGCCAAAAAAAATTAAATCAAATACATGTCAAATGGATTGAGTTTTTGCATAATTTCACTTGTGTTATTAAGCACATAAGTGGGAAATCAAAGGTAGAAGATGCATTGAGAAAAGTCAGTTTGATTTTACAAGAGTTCCAAGTAAATGTTGTAGGATTTGATGAGTTGAAAGAAATGTATAAGGATGATGAAGATTTTAAAGATGCTTATGCAGTCTGGGAAAATCTAGTAAGTAGAGATAGAAATCCATGGTTAGATTATATGATTTAAACAGGTTTATTGTTTAAAGGCAATAAATTATGTATTCCAAGATGTTCAATGAGAGAAAACCTATTGAAGGAAAAGCATAGTGGTGGATTAGCAGGACATTTTAGATAGGACAAAACATTTGCTCAGTTAAGTACATTTCAGTTATGGCCTGGCATGTAGACCGATGTAAAATAATTTGTTGAAAGATGTAGGGTTTGTCAGTATGAAAAAGGAAGGAGACAAAATATTGGATTGTATCAACCATTTCCAATCCCAGAACGACCATGGGACTCTATAAGTATGGACTTTGTGTTAGGATTTCCAAGAACTCAGCAAGGTAATGATTTTGTTTTTGTGGTTGTTGATAGATTCTCAAAAATGGCACACTTTATAGCTTGTAAGAAGACCAATGATGCAACTCACATTGCAGATTTGTTCTTTAAAGAAGTTAGGTTGCATGGATTGCCAAAAAATATTGTTTCTGACAAAGAAACAAAATTTGTGGGTCATTTCTGGAGAACTTTGTGGAAAAAGTTAGGGTCCAATCTCAACTTTAGTTCATCATACCACCCACAAACTGAAGGGAAAAAAGAGGTGGTAAATAGAAGCTTGGGGAATATTTTGAGATGTCTAGTAGGTGAGCATCCCAAACAGTGGGATCAAGTACTTGCACAAGCAGAGTTTGCATATAATGATTCACCTAATAGAAAGATAAGATCGAGTCCATTTCATATTTTGTATGGAATTCATCCTAGAGGAATTTATGAGTTAAGGAATCTACGAAAACAAGAAATTAGAAGTGTTGATGGTGAAAATTTTGCAGTAAGCATGAAGTAATTAAATAGTCAAGCAACGGCTATAGGACAGCAACAACAAGTACAAACAGAAGGATTATTTGAAGAGAAGACAACTGGATTTTGAAGTTGGAGACTTGTTCATGGAACACCTCAGAAAAGAAAGGTTTCCTAGAGGGGAATATAACAAATTAAAACTTAAAAAGATTGGGCCATGTAAAGTGTTGAGAAAATTTTCCTCAAATACTTATGAAATAGAACTTCCA
>JASDQU010011693.1:130815-157298 GCA_032191745.1 Picea mariana | reverse complement strand
GAAGGATTATTTGAAGAGAAGACAACTGGATTTTGAAGTTGGAGACTTGTTCATGGAACACCTCAGAAAAGAAAGGTTTCCTAGAGGGGAATATAACAAATTAAAACTTAAAAAGATTGGGCCATGTAAAGTGTTGAGAAAATTTTCCTCAAATACTTATGAAATAGAACTTCCAAGTAACCATGGAATTTCACCAAATTATAATGTATCAAATTTATGCCCTTTAAAGGAACCAACAGACAATTTCACAGATGCACCTGACAGTGACAACATTCAGACCATTGACTGGGAGAAACAAGTACCTATAGTGCAACAGAAGCAGATTGAATCTATTTTTGACCAAAAGGTAGTGAAGAAGACAAGAGGTAAAGATTACTTTTAGTACTTGGTCGAGTTGAAAGGACAACCACTTGAAGATGCCATGTGGATTACAGCAGCAAAAATATCTAAGTATGGTACAAGTATTGAAGAACTACAGCAACAAGCCCAAGAACAAGTATTTTCTTCCCCGGGAATCTGATGCAGGAGCATCTTCTACAATAATCTAGTATTTGACCTCTAAGGTCTTAGGAAATTTCTGAGATGAAGTTGGTTTCCTCATTGTAATTGTTTTAAATTATTTGTAATAGTCTAGGGTGTTCGAGAAGAAGGAGGTCTTTCCACGAACGTAATAGGAGGTGGATGAGTTAGATAAATTAGGAATTTGTTTGAATCAGATCCTATCTTTCAGGATCAAAATCATGTTGTTGTAAACTAAATGTAGTCTTTGTGTAATTATGCTCAAAACCAATCCTATCTATGTGGATTGGATCAATCTGGTCCTTATTGTATTAAAGCTCTGGTAGGAGAGAGCAGTGAGTGTGGTTGAATGTGTGAAGTGAATGCAGAGGGAGTATGAAATGTGAAGAGATCGAGAAGGAATGAGCTTCATGTGTAATCTTATTTCCTTCAATCATTTGAATAAATATAGTTGTGAATTTTAATTCATGTATATTTTGGATTGAGTATATGTGTGCTTTGTTTGAAGGATCGCACATAGAAGGGTTCCAGATTTGAACCAAAACATGTTAAATCACTGTGTGTTTATGTTTTGAGGCATGACTGGTTAGGATTAAATCGGGGAATTTAAATCGACGGTCCATGACATTGTGGGTATCACGTGTCGGTGTTTCTTAATGCTTGCTCTTGGAATAGGCCTGAAGTCCTGAAATCCTGAAGTCTGAAACATCTGGTGTAAAGTGAATGGAAAGGAGAAGCATTGTATGGAGGAGAACAATCCACCATCAATCACGATAGGATCGACAGTGATCTTATTTTAAACAATATCATCGAAGTATTAAAGGGGACCCACAAGCTTCAGATATGACCGGAGATTGGGAGTGTACATCGACGGCGTGCAATGAGTGCATACCAGTAAAGTACGAGGAAGTTAACACCAGGAGGTCTAAAACCTCGTGTTCTGGGGCCCGAAATACATGGCATATTTTTATGTGTCTTTGTGGTTCAACACAAGATTCTGGCCTGGCCCACACAAGAAACCCCTTTATAATAAATAGACGACAAAGATTAAATCATCGCAACGAATATCGAGGGCCCTCGTCACAGGGGACCATGACCATCAAAGAATTAAGATGTTGGAGTTATAAAACAGTCTGACACCCAGACACCGAGATACGTCAGGGTGACATTTGGTTTAGGGTTGGCCAACGATTTTGATGCAGGGATTTTCTAAGGGTCATAACTTTTGACTCGGTTATCCGTTCGGGCTGAAATTTTACGAGTTATGTCTCAAAGAGTTCATTGTCGTTTCAATTTCATCCTTCAGATAGGACATCATTTTGACATTTTTCTGGGGCCAAATTCCTTCATATAAGGACACAAATCGGGGTTTTAGTGTTTTTACAGGAATTTTTTTATTTTTAATTAATCAAGTTGTATATTCTTTGAGTCGGTGCACTGATATTTTGATAACCATGGAAAATTAAGTAATTGGGTTTGTTGCATAAAAGGATCTCTATGCATATGATAACGATTTTCGGGATATTGTGGAACAGTTGAAGAGTCCAGTCCCTGGGAACATGGATCTTAATCAGGGTGAATATTGTATGCAAGATGGATATATATTCAAAGGAAAAAAACTATGCATTTGAATTGGTTCAATCAAGGAAAATATTATCAGATACCTTCACAGTAGTGGTTTGGTAGGACATTTTTGAAAGGAAAAAACGCTAGCCTTAATCGAAGATAAGTATTATTGGTCGAATATGAAAAAGGATATAACTAGGTATGTGGCACGGTGTAGGATTTGCCAAATGGCTAAAGGAAACTCACAGAAAACATGGTTGTATGTGTCATTACTAGTGCCCACAGGCCCATGGACAAATATGAGCATGGATTTTGTGTTGGGGCTCCCAAACACACAGCGAGATAATGGTTATATTTTTGTGGTTGTTGATAGGTTCTCTAAAATGGCTCATTTCATTGTTTGCAAGAAAACTAGTGATGCATCAAGGGTGGCAGAATGTTTTTTCTTAGAAGTTGTTAGATTGCATGGGGTTCCAAAAATTATAACCTCAGATAGAGATACTCGGTTCTTGGGTCATTTTTGGAGGACTTTATGGAATAAAATGGGGACTAAATTATAGTTCAACATTGCCTACCGCCCTGAAACAGATGGGAAAACCGAGGTAGTAAATTGTAGTTTGGGAAACCTGTTATGGAGCATTGTTGGAGAGAATCCCAATCAGTGGGATTTGGCTTTACCTCTAGTATAATTTGCATACAATAGTTCAGTGAATATATCTACAGGTAAATATCCATTTCAAGTTGTTTACGATAGAAATATTATGGGTATCCTAGATTTGGTGCAGCTACCACTTGGGGATAGGATCAGTGATTATGGGGAAGCATTTGCATAACACATTAAACAGTTGTAGCAACAGGTGAGACAAAAATTGCAAGTCAATAATGAATAGAAAAAAATTATAAAAGATGCTCATCGATGATACCATGTATTCAATGAAGGTTATTTGGTGATGGTTTATTTATGGAAAGAACGGTTTCCTAGAGGAACCTACCACAAACTGAAGTATAAGAAAATCGTTCCTTGCAAGATTCTCAAGAAAATCAATGACAATTCTTATAAGTTCTATTTACCAGTTGATCTCGATATCTCCCCTATTTTTAATGTTTATGATTTGTATATCCTCCATGGGGACAATCTGGCTAATGACAGTGAGGTAGAGGTGGATTGACAACAAGCCATTCCGAGCAAGAAAAAGGAAAAGATTGTGCATATTTTAGATAAGAAGACCCTCCATACTCGACAAGGCCAATACAACCAATTTCTGGTCCAGTGGGAAGGCATAGCACTAGCAAAGAGTTCATGGATTACAAAGGGGAACTTGTTGAACCTAGATCTCGATAAGTGGCAACAGTTTGAAGACAGTAACTTGCAAGAGTTGTGTTCTTTTCAACCAAAGGAGAATGATGCAAGGATTTTCAAGGGTCATAACTTTTGACTTGGTTATCCATTTGGGATGAAATTCTATAGGGAGTTGTGTCTTGAGGAGTTCATTGTCATTCCGATCTAATCCCTCTTATCAAACATCGTTTGGACACTTTTCTGGGGCCAAATTCCTTCATATAAGGCCTCCAATTGGGGTTTTAGTGTTATTACGGGAATTTTTTAATTTTTAATTATCATTTATCTCTTAGTTTATGAACTTAATCAAAAAAACAAGTTGAAAAATAATGTCTCTCTAGTTATCTCTTAGTTATTGGTCAGTTTTAGATTCATGCGAGAATTTCCCAAAATTAGTTGCTTTTCTAGAATTAGTTGTTTTCAAAAATCTCATATAGTAGTTATAAGGGTTTGAACTTCCATTGTAATAGTTAGGATGGAGAAGGAATAAAAGAGAGTTATTTTCCATTCTTGTGTGTTTGCATGGTTTTTAGAGCTTGTGAATGAATCCAAGTTTATTGGTTACATTAGATTTGTATTAAGGTTTGATCAATGGTCCAGAAAGATCCCACGATCCATATCAATGACCCAAATTGATCGTGCGCATACGCACTTAAGCCCTTAGTTCTAGTGTATGGTCGCATGATAAAGGAAAGAGCATTAATGTTGGTTTAAGGTAAATTCAAACTTTTTTGTTAATTCAATTTTTTGTTCAATTAACGTACTCTATAGAACTATTTGAGTTCTAAGATAGAGATCCAGTTTGTGGATTGGTCATCATCATACAAAGACATGGGAAAAAGATTTTACCTGGAAGTGGAATATCTATTACAAATTTCAAAATTATAGCAAAAACTGACTATGACCATGGTGATTGTGACCATATCATATCACTAGATGAATCTAGTCTTGTACAAACATTACCTTTGATTTGTAAAGAGTACAATTTCATCCTAGACACAAGAATTAAACGATTCACAGAAAATACAGACATGTACCCAATTGGAACCATTGGAGTTGCCATCACCCTTACTAGAAAAGTCAGGTTGTAGTACATGTTGCACATAAAGTATGAGGACATAAACAATGACAAGGCAATGGCATGACTTACAATGTTCATTCCTGTAACTTTTATTTGCTAATATATATTAAATTCAATGAAATAAAAATTATAATATTCCATATGACAGCTTCAATTGTTCGAAATTTATGAATATTTCTTTAGTTCAATAGAACAACAGTTTCAAACAGGAAAATTCCCCATGATGTTGTTTAAAAATATAATCAATAGGAGAGATGTAAAAGATGAGGTCTTCCACACAACACAATCAACATTCATAACAGAAATCAAAATAGAAGCAGTAGAGAATATGAAAAAACTAACTAGTTCAACAGATGTTGTAAGTATACATGTACAACTTCATTTACAAACTTCATACACAATAGTATTCAAACTTTTATACATGTATATATATTGTTTAGTCAATTCCCTTCTGCAATGTGTATACAAGTTGAAGGTGCATTGACAGCAGCAAATGCATATTCAACATTGTTCGAGCCTGTCTGTACATTTTGCAACTCTCCTACAAGGGCATTTGCACTGATAAAAGATGAAATTATTGGTTGTCTTAAATGTAATCAAATATTCCCTTTCACATATAAACATTGCCTCAATGTTATTATTCGCACTATTGAAAACAATATTGTATAGTGCACTATCAAAGAGCCTTTTCTGCACGATCTACTCCCTGGCCTAATAGACAATATGTCATATGAGATATATTTACACAACAAACCATCCATTGTTTACATGCTACGTGACCTTCGAGTTCATAGTAGATTCACATGGAACGGAGAGAACATAGTCTTACATCTCGAATTAAAAAATAAAAATAAAAATAAAGGTATTATGAAAACTTGAAAATTGATTTTACATATTAAATTAACTGACTGGTTTTACTTATTCATAAGTGAAATGGAAATGCTCATAGCTTATATTTCACCTTACATGCTTTATTTTTTGTGCAAAGAATGGTTATGGAAAAAAAAAACAATTTGATTCAGCCTCGTCTCTGCAACAATTCAAGAACAGTGTATAGCATAGCAATAGCCAATTACATTCATGCCACTGCAACAATTCAAGAACAGTGTGTAGCATAGCAATATCTAATTGAAACTTTTGTTTCTTTTGTTGAAGTGTGGAAACATGCCCTCTACCACAACCCAAAAAAAATAACGGGGCTTGTGGGTTCTTAATTCTTGCTATTAATAAAAAAAAAACATGCACTCCCTACATTGTGCCTGCTATCTAAGTGATGTCCTTAACTGCAAGTTATCTTACTATAGAGGCTTACCTGTATGATATCATTTTGGCCAATATCAATAATCTCATTTGTCTTTATTTCTTTCCTTGCTTAAAAATTTCAATGGCATTTTAGGGACATTTTTATAAAGGTTGATTCAAAAATATTATACAATATCTTGTTTCACAATGTGAATGTTTGTTCTGATTTAGGTTCTCTTTTCTCCATAAAATTTTGTTGGAAAATCGTAAGTGATTTTGTCGGATACTTTTTTATTCGGGATACTCAAAAATTTCATGTCTTATTTTGTAATTCAGAAAATAAAAATAAATCTAGGCTAACATGTTTTTGTCATTTTAAATCATGTCTTCTTTCATGTATTTGTGTCTAGGCTTAGGTGATTTATTTTGATTTATAATCTTTGTTTTGCAATATTTTTCATAATACCATTAAAAGGATAGTCGTGTAAAATAAAATCTCATAACAAAATTTTATGTAGGAATGTATAGTTTTTCCTAGTGATACCTCTTTATCTAAGCCGTCTACTTTTTTAATGGAAAAATCATACAGCCATTTATGAATACTTTTAAAAAAATTCATAAATATGTCCCTAGATATTATTCATCGAATTATTCAATAGGTTGGAGCTTTTTTGGATCCAAGGCGCATAAACAAATGTTTTTTTTTTTGTTTTTTTTTTCCATCCTTTGTCGCAAAAGTTGATTTTCCAAAAACTAGTGATGGATGTGGATTTATCATTTGATAGTGTTAACTTATGAAACTAGTGTTCACTTAAATCAGTCTTTAAAAATTCTATAGCCCCTTTGATACAATCCAATAATATTTCCATATGAGTTGAAGAATCTATGTGTAGGGCCTTTTGTGTATAATGGTCACATTGTTGAGTAGTTGATAAGATATTCCAATCGAGTTTGTTCCATTTCTCTTCCTCACTATGATATTCAAAGATTTGAGGATACATTGATATTCGAATAAATATTTGGTTTTGATATTTTTCCTTGTGATATCCCTAAGTCAGCTAGGCTGTGATATTATAACCTTCCATGCAATCATGTTGTTCTTGGTTGTCATGTCTCTACAAACACTTTGCATTCATTCTATTAAAAGACATTTTGACAAACATATTGTAGGCAATCTAGATACACATGGATATAAAAAAATCATGGAGTATTTTATTATAGGTGAAGATCTAAACACCACCATGATAAATATCTAGTGGCTTCTACAGCAGCTGCAAATGTGTAATTGTTTTTAAACTAATTTTCCATATTGTTTAAAATCAAGAATTTTTGGATGATTTTGAGAATGTTTCTGATTGGGTGATTCTAAAAGCCTAAATTATAGCATGTTTGGCACCAAATGTTTGCGTTTGAGTTTTATTTTGTTAGAAAATTTCTTTGTATCTAGGTTTAATGTCTTTTTCATATTGAAACTTCTTATTTTTTATTTTCTATGTTTTTAAGATTTCTTAGGCCATTTGGTGAATCTTTTTGTTTGGCGATTCTAAAAGCTTAAATTATGGCATGTTTCACGTTGGGTGTTTGGGTTTGAGTTTTTATTTTTTCATATTTTTGTTAGAAAATTTCTTGGTATCTGAGTTTAATTTCTTTTGCATATTGAAACTTCTTAGGGTTTTAACTTTTTATTTTCACAATTGGGAGTGGATCAAGAGAGTCAAACTTGTGACCTCCCCAACTTTGGGGGAAAGATCTCACATCTGGCTCATGACTGGGATAATCCTCGAGACTACAAAACTCCTTTTTATTTAGGTTTACATTCTTTTTTATGTTAAAAATTATTATATTTTAATTTCTTGTTCATATGGCTTAATTGAGATTTATAAGAAAAGTTTTAAATTAAGTGGTTCAAACCTCTTTATATTCATATCCTTGATAAGAATCCTAGGTATTATTTGTGTCATTTATAGATTAATTTTGGCAGCTTAAATCATGCCCTATACTGACTTTTAATGTAGGTATTTGGCTTAGATTTTCTCATCTTCATATTTTTTATTGAAAACTTGATTGAGTTCAAGTTTTCCTCATTGAATTTTAACCTTGCTCCTAGATCATTTGTCGATAGATATAAGTGTGAGAAATGTTGGTAATTTCCATAGTGTTGTATTTTATAATTTTGAGTGTCAAGGTTTTGTAAATTCATTCATTTCAATTCTCTCAAGTGTAATATGAAACATGGACTATGATTAGTTTAAACTTGGTTAGTGAGTAAGTACGGGATCACTGCTCCTTTGTACATGTTTCCTTGTTGTTTAGGCATGTACCATGTCAACTTTATATGGTCCCACTCAAATTAACATTTGACCAAGGGTTGAGAAATGATATAGCTTCTGCAAATAATGCCTTCCAGACATCAGATTTCGAAAGCACTAAACCAACATTATGTTGGTCCCATTGGAATAGAGATGTAACTACCAATGATGCACTATGGAAGCTATTTATTTTCTTCAATTGATCTTCAAATTCCTGAATTTAATGGATTTTCTCATTGTTGGCATCATAGTTTTGTAATTTTTAAGGCATTATGTTGATCGTCACACCATCTGGATTTGTAATATTGTTATCCTAGTACAACAATTTGCAGCGACATTGTTCACCACACTATGCACTTTTCTAGAGCCCATAATACTCTCAATTGTATCTTTCCAACAACATAGAGATCCACTTGTAATTGTGAATGATGTGTGTCTGTGTTTATTGATGAAGACCAATTTTGGGGGTCATGAAGATCAAGTTATCTATGTGTTTGATCCTCAGAACTGTGGGTTATGGACCCATGAAATGGATTGGTCACGTTCATACCAGCAATAAACACTAGAAATCTCCTTCAGTTCGACACCCTGGATTTTAATGGTGCTCTTCTTCACACTAGACAGTTGTGAACTTCATAGGAACTCCACCCTTCTCGAGCACCCATCTCATGCAGATCTCGTGCTCCCTCCCAGCACCTCATCTCGTCCTATCCAAATCAATGTCAAAGGCTCGAATGCAGAACCCTTCGCATTAACACCAAAATCTAACTTCCATTTTTCGGCTCCTTTAACATTGGCGCTCAATCCTTTATCCCTGGAACAAAAAGTTATGAACTTGGTCTTAACACCGAAGGCAGTTTACCACATGGAATAGTGGTTTAACTTGTAGTCTTGCGAGGGGGCCGAATAGTCATTTTCAAATCCACTTCAAGTATTTCCCGCAATCAGAAGATTGTGACGCATGTCCCTCCCTTTTCACCATGTGATCTAATTGCGGGGGGTTGCTCCTCTTTAAACTTTGGACTAGTTACCCATGCGCAATTATTAAGGACCATTGATATCTCCTTCTGATGCATGGTTAGATCTCCACCTCGATCACACAACGTCAACTAAGAACCAGATCAACGTCTCCTTATCAACGATAACAATATATATTCTACCCAATGTTCTGGTCCAATACAATATACCGAAACTCTCTAACAAAACCATGTGATTGGCATGTCGGTGTATCAGGGTTTCTCGGATCGGAACCACCTTGTTGTTGGCTAGCGATATGTCTTGGGGCCATTCAACTGGGAAAATGGAACTTTTTCTTTGAACCACGATGCTGGTGGTGTTGGGATGTCGGGATGTCGGCACTGGAATAACACTTGTAGTTAATTTGACAATGCATCAGGGGGATGATAGGCTGGTACATCGAGGTCTCAATAGAGAATTGTGAGTCGTCGATTCCCTACACAAACGAATGCTTGGATATATTTTATTCCTCATCTGATATCATTCAAGAGTTAGATCGTCGCCAATCCTTTTAGTGATCAATGGTCGATATTCTTCCTATGCATTCTCACAGGTTCAGACCTGAAACTCTCTGTGCTCTCATTCATGACCTCTCTCCTCACACACATTCAAGCATATTAATTCAATAGGGTTTCTACACGCAAATTTACACATGAATTCACCAAACAGAGATAACACTGGAGATGCACAAAAAAATAGGTTTTTATTAAGATCGAGCTCGATTACCCACTAAGGGAGCTTCTCAGGCTCGGGCTACTCTCACTTGGTTTACATCATGTATGGCTTCATTTCACTTGTGCACATAGTCTTACATTTATAACAATGAATATAACAAGGATCAATAAAAGGATTGGATCACTCCAGATCCGATCTACCCTCACAATATCACTAAGATCGCTCAAAACAGCAAATATTGCAACAAATTATGTCGTTTACTCAAAATTTTGAGGAATCGCATCCTCTTGGCCACATCTGTCTTCTGGAAGGTTCGAGATTTTGAATTTTATTTGGGACAGGGTCTATGTTGTTGCATCATTTATCATCATTTCTATCACTTCCACAATTTTTGGGTCTTGCATTTATTTTTTCAAGTTTTTCATAAAAAAGGAAAATTTCTCTAGATTTGCATGAGCAAGCTATATTTTCTTTGTAATTCAATGAAGAGACGAAGCAAAATGTACAATCATATGTAGAAAACACTTTATATGCTTTGTATATGTATCTATTTTTTTCCCATGTTGGAGTCTTTCCAATGTGTTGTTTCAAGAATAAGTGAGTTATAATCATGACAACAAATTCTTTTGCTAATCATCTCACCTTCTTAAAATATATGTAGATTACAAATAAGTTTGCAAGCATTTTAAGAATAAATAGATGAAGAAAAATATATATAACTTGAATCAACAACTCAATAAAAACTAAAAACTAAAACTCCATATCAATCAATTAACCTATAATTTACACAAACCTATAATTTATGGACAAACACATAAAACTCTGATCTTAAATTTCAAAAATATCTAACAACAAATAAATCAAGCCTTAAACAAAATATGTACTATAATTATTTTTATTATTTTTAAATGGATTTTATGNTAATTATTTTTAATGATTATAACTAGATTTTCTGAAAATGTGACTGGATAAAGTTAACCAATCACCCTATTTCTGGATTTGTTTTTTAAAGAGCGTTTTAATTCAAACTAGACATAGTTAAAATTGCAATATTTTCAAACTTGTAATTTCATAACAGTTTCAACTTAAATATAATTTATAGTTTTTAAATTAATTTAAGTTGTGTACAATATTATAATTTGAAAAAAAAATGATTAAAGTTCAAGAATAATTGTTCACATAACTTTGACCAAAGTAATAAGAATCAAACCATTTACTTTTTCAATACACAACATTTAAGTCTTAATCTAAGGGCGACTATAGATCATTTCGACCAAAGTAATAAAAAATAAACCATTTAATTTTTCAATAGATGATTGTAAGACACCCAACCCCCTAAGTATCTTTTAAGGGATGGGGTATTCAAATTTCATTTTTCCTTAACCATCTCAAATCCTCTTCTTGAAGGCACCATCGTCTTCTGCTCGTCAAGAGCTTTCCAATGACTGCAACTATGCTAGAATCTGAGTGTTGGATCAAAATTTATGGCCTTCCAAAGTTTCTTATGCATTCAATGGCCAAAAGCCACCTCATCACGACATGGAACCCACGTGGATCCACGTCATCTGCACAACCCCCCATGCCTCCAACTAGTGTTTACATGGTCTCGATGTGGCATCGGCTCACTGTCCCACTAGGGTGTCGACCCACTACATATAAAACTACTCCCAATCCTTTTGATCTCCACTATACCGATGATCGGCCCATCAAGGCATCAGGGCATCAGACCCACACCCCTTTCCACTCTTGACCAACACATACTACTCCTTTGATATCCAATATCCTTGGTACTAGCCCACTGGGGTATCGAGATACCAGCCCTCGGGTAAACTAGCACCTAGCACCCGATCCGATATCTGAGATGGCACCTCGCACACGAGGCACTTCCACAGTGTGCCACCTGGCATGACACATGGACATGTTACCGCTTTCCATCCAGTGCGACACACAACACTCATTCTCACCATGCAGTTGTACCTATTGAGCCTCAACATCCCCCCATTATATTTAGTTTTCTTTACAATAAATAATAATGGGTCTATTTGTTTACCTTCAACTTCTTTGATTTTCTTTTTATTTTTAATTGGTTTTCAAACTCAAAATAAGAAATAACATCATTGAGAATGTCCCAACCTACCTGCATCTCGATATCTCGACCTCCCGATACCCCGATAAACCCACGAGATGTTTCTATTGGATCGGTCCTAGTCTTGTTTTACGAAATTTTACTCTCATCAACCGACATCCCGATATATCGATATTTCGACTTCACCGAGACCCAATCCTCGGTAATACCAGATTGAGACTTCATTTCATTACCTAGCAATAGATCATCAATTCCCCGATATCCCGATGCACGATAGAAGAATTAATATCGGATCAGAGTTTTAGTTTAGAACATTTTTTTAACGTTTTTTACACACCCTGATTCCCGATCTCCCGCTAGTACTGGATCGGTATATTCTTACCACAATTTTCTTTCACAAATAATCCTTGATTTCTTGATATTCCGCCTTCCTGGTATTCTGGTGATTGGATCAGTTGTTACTCTTAGGTTCATGCCTTTCCCTTTAATAAAATTTTTTATTCCCGAATACCACTATTAAAAGACAAAAAATCAATTAAAACTCTAATAAACCATGAGACACCTATCGGATCGGCATTTTCTCCTCAAAGATATAAGTTTAGTCCATTGAAAGTCTTAGTGGCATGGTTTCATGTAATGTAATTTCCCTCACATATTTAAAACAGTCATAACTGTCTTTTCCTCCCCTATAATTTTTCCATGACTTTATGAACATTGAATGACAATTAATGAAGCATTGATTACGAAGCTTTAATGCATTAATCCTCCTATGTTTTCACATAAATGCTCTGAGGTAGATTTGGGACTATTAAAAAATTTTGATTTCTTAAACTCAAAAGTCTTAATTCACATCATTCTCTCAAGGGTTTCCTTTCACTGATTAGTATTAGAAATTATTTTAAATTTTATATAAACCTATTACTTGTTTTTTTTTTTTTAAATAAAACTTACACTTTGTCATTTACTTACAGGAATTTGCAAAGACAGAATGACTCAGAGAAGCAAAATGACGATGAACATGAGATTGAAAAGAACCCCAATTCTGCATTTTTCTCTGATACTACATTCAAGATGGGAATGAGCAACAGTATGGAGTGGAGCCAAATTTACACATTCTTCCATGAAGGGGATTTCACTGAGGAATATGAGTCAGATGCCGATGATTTGGTTGATATTGGAGCATCCGAACTTCACAAAATTTTCGTCAGGCCAGCTATTTTTCCTTATTATGACATGGTACAATGGATTATCTCCCATGTTGGTATCTCTATATGCACTATTGTTAATTCATCCTTTCAATTTGTTGGTTCCTTCAGTCCTGAAGATGTTAATAATATATATATAAGCTAAGCCCACCTACAGTCAAGCTTGATGACAATTTCATCAAAGAATTCATTAAGAAAAATGTTGAAAAGGAGGAAGTGAAAATGTTTGAGTTAATTAAAAAATGGTGGTATGACACTAATTCTTTCAAAATCATAGGTGACAAGATCTATCATGTCCCCATACTAAAGAAATCCCCTATGTTATTTTCCATAATGCTTTGTCATCTATACGACAAGAAAATTCCACCAAATTTAAACTGAGTTGGGTTCCCCTTATCCACCAAGTCCTCACAAGGAAAGTTTTCAATTGGGCACATATAATCTCTTCCAATATCAAACAGGAAGTGCAAAAGTCTCAGGAATACCCTCCAGGATATTGTTAGGGTTTTTATGTCTACTTATTTAGTGGATGTTGTTTGTGTAGTTACTCATTTCCCTCTTTTATCTTGGAGTTGGTCTCCCTCTGAGGAAGCAATTAATTTATACTACCCTAAAATGTGGAAGATAAATTGAAAAAATAATTTCTATGACATCTGTAATTTTTTCATAATAACCCTACATTTGCTTTTGAAAAACATGTCATCCCAAAGATTCACTCAAGAGACTATGAATGTTATGAAATAAATTGGTGATTGGTTTGTATATGAATAATTTTCATACATCGAGATGTTTGGTTGTGAAGGTCCCCCTTATCTCATGCCTAGGTATGTCCCAGAAAGGCTAGAATTAAGAGATATTGCATATCAGATTGTCAATGTCGGCATTGCAACTACTTAAGCTAAAAATTAGAAAAGGCAATGGCCTAATCTCCCAATTTCATTAGGTATGTATACCTTATTGAATTCAAAACATGTTCAAAAGGAAGTTGATCTATTAGATGGAATCTGGCTCGCCCAAGGATATTTTAAAAGACATGATCCAGCAGAGGTCATCAAAAGACATTGTGTTGTAGTTAAAAGCAAATCATATATTCATGAAGACAATCCTTTTGACATTGTTTTTTAGAGAGCCACGAGCTTCCATGAATTATCCCAAAGAATTGATGTCATTAGAAATCATGTTAATTTATTGAACTTCGTTGAATGGCAAGTTAAAAGGAAGAAATATTCTCTTAAGGAAAAGAATAAAAAATAGGGAGTTGTAGAAATTGAGGAAAATGAAGAAGAAGATAAAAATAGAACATAACCAGTTCGCAATGCTCCTTCAACGGAAACACAAGTGGACAAATCTACACAAGAGAAAGTTGTAAAATGAGAGGAAGATTAAAGCAGATTAAATACCCAGACCCCTGCCAAAGTGATTGAAGAAAATACAGAGCTCAACACCAACACAAACATGGAGTTGTCCCAGACAACAGTCGTTCAGATTATTGATTCTATCAAAACTACTCCCATAACCTCAATTCCAGGAAGGCTAGTTACCACCTCCTTTGATCTTTATAGCATTTATCATATACAAAATATTGTTCTGTGTTTAGACGATTTTGTTTTTTATGACAAAACCAAAATTATAGAAAGAGAAAGCACAAAAACAGGAAAACAGCCCACCGCGAAGAAACCACATAAGAAGTAACTCGGTTATGGAATGTTGCACATCTGAGCGATGAAGAATTTACAGAGGAAGTTGTTCATGCTTTAGGGGCATTTGTCAGCACAAATAAATGGTTTGTGATCATATTGACTAACCAATTAAGGAAATAGAAAAACATAATAAAAGAGATTCTAGAACAGCAAAGAGTACAAGAAAGCAATTGGACACAGAAGCATGAAGTTCAGGTTAAATATCTCATAGAAGCAAATAATCTCTCTCAAAATATCATTTCACAGATGATAACAAGAATATATGAGATTAAAATTGAGAATGATAGATAGGTAGCCAAATTTCTTAAAGAGAAAGAGAAGATCAGCAAAGAGTATTACAAGAAGATAGATAACTTGACTGCTCAACTAGAAGAAATGAACATCAAATATGAAAATTTAGAAATCTTGAGGAAAGAAGCAATGAATCTTAATGCTAAATTATAATCTTCATAGGTATTATTCTATTCAAGATTATACGCCATCAAAGAACAGCATGAATAAGTCTTGTAATTTTCTGTTGAGTCTCAATTGCAATCTGAAAAGAAAAAAGAACTCCAAGCTATATTTAATAATTATAAAATATGGGAGGTACAAGGAACCAATTTTCCACCAGGTTACTCCAAAATGTCTGAAGAAGAAAAGATCCAAATGTAGCCTCACTTTATTCCTGACAATCAAATTGTTTGTCTTCGAAGGGTTTGATTGAAGAAGCAAGTAAGAATTGTCTAGTCTTATGGGATGTAGTAGTAGATATCATTGAAGAATACGAGATGCCTCATGTGCAATTTCTTGGAAAATCAGTGTCATTATCAAATTGTCTCACAGATGTACATTAGAAGGAAGATTCAAGGGAAAATGGAATCAATACTTTGACTTTTTGGAATCTGGAAGGTGTTCAACAATTTCTTACTTGTCCAATATAACGTTCCAAGGAAATTGATAAATTTCTATCAAGATTTTCCTCTAGACGAGAGGAAATTGCCAAGAAAATTTACCAATGTAAGTTAAATAGAGAAGTTCATCATCATTCGTTGATTGAAATTTTGTTAGAGAAAGTTTCTTTATGGAAAATACCAGGACAAATACAAGGAGAAAAAGTCATCACATGTGGTGTTGGATCTCAGGAGAATATATTTCCTTAGTATTAGAAAACAGATCAAATCAAGTATTTGGGCTTGTTATTTTTGGGAAACAACTTTAGAATATAGTTCCATTTTATTCTATTTATTGTAATTGTGTAGTAAGACAGAGGGGTTGAAAATTCTAGACAGAAGACTATGTGCAATGTTGTAAAGGCGTTAATCTTTTAAGTTTCGAAGACCATGAAGTGGCAATGATTCTACAATGTTTCGTCGGTTTCAATACTATTATTCAAGACTAATGAAATGTTTATTTTGAAAACCACTTCTCTCTTTTGTCGGATTTATTTATGCATTAAATCCTTATGTCCTCAGTTTCTGCACAGTTGTTAGAATTTTGAGAAAATCTTATTATTCATTGTTAATTGAATTTGATCATAGATAATCTAGAATTAAACATGATAATGTGTATTGATGCATGTTGACTGACTATTTTCTCTGCTTTCTATTGACATGCATAAGTCTAAAATATTGTTTTGGCTATAAGAACTATTTCTGAAGTCTGATGATTCATCACTATTTCACGTTTAATTTATGTTATTGAATATCAGTATGTTGATTGGTATTTCCTTGGTAAATATTTACAAAGTCAAAACTAAGATGCATTTATGTTAATAGTGGTCAAGTTATTTGAACTATTTTTGTGACCTGCTAGCAAGTTTTTATCTCATATTCATCTTCAAATCTCTCATTTCTCCTCACTAGAATATTGTGAACTATTTATAGATTCTAGTAAGGAGAGTGTAGTTTTAGAATAGCAGTTAGAATAGTTCTTTCCCTTTCTCCCTAGTAGCTTAGAAGAGATTTAACGGAAGACTCCTTTTGAGAAGCAAATCCCCTCAGACAAGCATGGAAACATGTTGGATGTATGGGCTGACCCGGGTTCTACCTTAGTTCTCCAACAAAACCCTTTTCACCATCGGACCTTCTCGTAAACCAGAAGGCTACACCATGCACAACGCAGTCTCACCTGAGATGGTTTATTAGTGACTACAGAATGCAGATTTTTGTAGTCATGGAAAGGATTGGGGATGTTATTTTTACTATTGTTCTACTTTAACATACATTCCACCATAACATTCATCAGATCTACCATTTTATTCATTCAACATTGTCTATTTGCATACTCATTTCAGTGTGCGCTGCAAATAAACCCTAACAAATGCATTTGTCTAACCATTCATTCATTATAAAGAATATAAAACAACACATCACACATAAAGACACCATTTTTACCATGGTTCACCCCCCTGGGCTACGTCCATAAAGATCTTCTACTTATTTCTTTATTCTTCATCAAATTAGTGGTATGTGCATTACATCATAGGTTTAAGAATAGTGCATGTGAGGTTGACCAACGTCGCACCAAGATCCACAGCTTGTGACCTACCCCTCAGTTATACTCCATAGTTCTCCACTAGCTCCTCAGGTATACAACCAAAAACTGACATCTCAAAGACTCAAGACTCAAAAAGGTTCTTCAAAAGTAAGTTCTTCTCTCTCAAAAAGGACACCAAAAGATACCTCAATCTACCTCATACATCTTCTATTTATACTACAAAAATGGGTAAAAACCCTTACATTATGACTAAAAAACCCTAACTCTAAGTGGATTCCACTTGTCCACTTTCTAACTTCCTTCTGCGTGGTTTTTCTTCGATCCAACCGTTCCTTGCATTGATCTTCCTTCTTTTCTGGCATGCTACTTCCTTTGCCCTTTGTTGTGTTGGTCTTCCTTATTTTCCAGCGCATGTTGTTTCCTTTGGTCTATTTTGCCTCGCTTATTGTGCTTGACTCCCAAAATTGCCTACTCCAACATGCCCCCAACACTAACTTGTGGCTCGTCCCAAGCCACTCAGGCAATGTGTGCCTTCTGCACCGATTTCTTCAACTCATGGAACTGCTTCGCTAGGGCTTCCACTTGTTTCTTGTCATGTGCACTTTTCTCTATCAAGGTATCCACGACCTCTGCTATGACGTGTTCCTTTAGCACTTGTATACATTTTGTATGTGCATGTTACATTATGGATTTTTCCTTTTCCAACGTTGTTATCATCTATTATGCTTGTTCGTGTAGGGGCTCCAACTAAACCTATATGATATGTCGTTACTCCTGGATTGATTTTATTTCTTCTTGCAGGTTTTTCATCTCCTGCGCGACCCTCAGTCTCAGGAATATGGCCATTTTTTTTGTCGTTGCTTCAAATCATGGATTGTTGTATTCAACTTTTCTTATTTCTGATCCAACTGCTGGATCCTTTCATCTTCTGCTAGACTTGTCCATATTCGTGTTGTCCTCTCGTAAAGTTCTATTACTTTTTCAACCTACAACACAAGAAGATATTCTTGCTCTATCTCTTGTTGTTCCCTTTCGGATCCGACTTATGAAGGTGTGGTCAGTGCTATCTTACCAACCAACTCTACTATCTTTTTATTATATTCCTCCATTGTCTATATTATCTTCTTCAATTTTTCTTGGGCATCGATTTCTCCTATGAGTGCGATGTCTGGAATTGTTTGGAAGACTTCTTCAAGTCTTTGCTCTAAGCTATATGTGCAGCATTTTTCTTTCTCTTGTTCCAATATCACTTCTGTAAGAACTATCTCCAACACTTCCTTAGCTTATGTGGTTATTTCTAGGTCCATGGCATCCGTCCTTGCCATGAATTGAACCTCTTGCGTTACACTCATCTACAACTTATATAATGATTTTGTTGGCATCCTCGCCAATACCAACTCTATCTATTCAACGTCCTTGAGTTTTGTCTGCACCAACTCCTTGTCTATTCACAGCATGTCTTTAGTCATGTTAAAATTCTTACTGACCAATGTTGTTATCTGTACCAATGCCTCCTCATTCTGCATTGTTTGTTGTTGTGTTGTGCCTTTAGGATGTGCCTTGGTAGATCGATTTTTTTCTAGTACCTATCTGACCTACGTCAATTCTTGCATTATCCTTTCCCTTTTTTTTTCAACCTCCTCGTATTCTTTTGCAGCACGGTCTTGTACTCCCTCCGTAACTATATCTGCATCATCCTTTGTTATGGTATATTCAAGAAATTCCTTGTGTGCTTTCATTTTCTTGCGTGCTCCACCTATATGTACAATTGTTATCTTTGGTGGCATGGACTGTGTTGGCTCTGTTGTTCCTGGGGTATCTGGTATGTCCCCTCATACCTATCCATCCTTCCTAGGGGTGTTATCCTTCTTCTATGTTGTGCCATTAGCGGTATTTGTGCGGTCCTTTGTTTTGTGACCGGCTTGGGGATAGTATTTTTCTTTGTTATTTCACTCCCCCCTATTGGCTTTGTGCACCATGTTCATTTTTCTCTTTTGTTTGTTGTTGGGGTACTCTTTCTTTTCAGTGAGCCTGCTTCTATTGATTGCTTGTATTTTTTTGGCTGCTTGTCCTTGGTTGGCTGCTTATCCTTTGGTTTTCCTACTAGAACCTGTCATTCCTCCTTCCAATCCTTCATCACCTATTGGACTTCTTCTATTGTGATGCAAAACCTCATCTGCAGCCACTCCTTTGTTGGATCCCTTTTCACTTGAATCCACATATTATGTTGTGAGGCTTTAAAGTTAGCTATTGTTTTGTACTACTCCACCACCTATGGTGGGATCCTCCAAGTCTCTATCATCTTCTCCTAAATTTCTTTAAGGTATGTCGTGAATATGTTGGTATTTTCCTATCTTTCTCGTGTGACAGTTATGTGCCATATTGATTCATACTGCATTGCATGACACCTTCCAGCTCTCTGAAAAAGCATGGTGTTAGTTGCTTCCAACGCACTAGTGCAATCAATATGATAAGCCATGAGTAGTGAAATTTTGTCCCCATGTCCTGGGAATCTTTGCAATCCTCCAAAAACAAGTTAAGAAAATATGGGCTCCAACTCAATGTAATGTTCTTTGTGCACTGTGCAACTATTGTTATGATGCCTACTGGCACTTTCTCCTTGTGACACTTTCTGAGGTGTTTATAGGCCAACAGTTTGGTTTCTAGCCTTGTTGTCGATTCACTAATCCTATTGATGATGATCCCCCTGGATCCTCTCTCTGTCGCATAAGTTTGCTTCATCTCTTCTACCAAAGATTTATCATTGGGCTTGTCATCTAAGTACTTTGTAGGTGGCTCTCCATTGGTGGGAAGACTTGTTATCTCTGCTATCAAATCAACGTCTATTGAAACTTATGTATCTAACCACAAAATACCTCCATGCATGACTACCAATAACTACTTGATGCAGTTATTTACTTCCTTGCCCCTGCCAAAGTGTGGAATCTCCAGCAGTTTCATGATACCTTTGTTGTATATCCCTTGTATCCACTACTTAGGTTCCGTTATGAGTACTCTTGTTGTGTTGATGCCTCTGCTTTCTAAATATACTTATCGCGCAAACTCTAGGAATTTATTTGTATCCCTAACATCATGGTTTGAATAGCACAATTTTTCTACGCATCCAAGTAAGTTTGTGACAATTGTTACCCCTGTTGGTATGCACGGTAACACAATGGTTACCTCTTGTTGCTTGTGTGGGGATCTTTGGACCTGTTTTTTTATGTTCTCCTTAACTGGAACACTTGAGGGCCCTACTTCCTGATACGTTTTTTCTTCCTCCTCTTCCTCTCCTCCATAATCATGTTGCGTAGTGGTCTTTGTTTTTCGTGTTTTTTTTTGTTGTGCTTACTCTGTGTCAACTTGAGTCCTTGGCTCGTCGAACTCAATCCTTTCCTCATCTACTTTTATTGTGGGTCGAGTTGTTTCTTGCGTCTGGTTTGGCTTGAATATTTTGTTTTGTGGATTGATTTGCATCTATTATGTTTTCTCCTTGACCAATATAGGACTCATTGGTTCTGGGGAAGGAATGGCGTCGACAGCCACCACTACCTCTGTATGTGTAGGATTCTTGACCTCTATTGCTATCTTCGGTGGTGTATTGTTTTTGTTGCAAGTTCTCCTTTATATATGGCTCGGTTCTCTGACTTTAGGTGTTGTCATCATGTTGGGATCTAGTGGGTGTGTTACTGAAATCTTAAGGTCGTATCGCTAAATTGTTGGTTCGCTCCTTGATTCTCACTGTTAAGCTCTGTGTTCTCTCAAATTCATAATGTGGCATGTCGAACCCTAATTTAGATTCTAAAGTGTTGTCATAAATGCTCCAAATATTTTTGATCATGCTTCATTAACTGTCATAAATGTTCCAAAACTTATTGAGCACGCTTCATAAATGTGTGTTTCGCGCCTTGTTTTTTCGATGACTCATTTTTTGTTTCTCGACTGTTTCATTTTTTCAGTGTGTTGTAATTTGATATTGTGTTACATCTCTAGCACACTAGTACTTCCTACTGTTATAGTTTTCCTACGCGCAGTATCTTCATTTCGCGTCACCCTGACTTTCTGTCTACGGCGCATTGTCATTCTCGGCTATCTGTCTATCACTTATTCCTCTAACTACTTCTTTTTGGCTTTTGCTTTATTTTTTTAGTTTTCTTTTCCTTTTTCTTCTTTTAACTCCTACTATTTACAATATGTACAACTCTACTTGTTGTGTTGAAACTACTGAGGGTTATTGGGTCGATTGTCCCTATACAGTTTCAATTGACTACCATTCACCAGTCCTTGGATTTCCTTGTATGATAAGTCTTGCAGTTGTATATCACCTCCATCTATGGCAGAATTTATCTAATATGGCCCTATCCAATGGAATATTCCCTGGGTGTTGCAAATACTTACTGTCATAGAGGAGAACCAGTTCTCCTTCCTTAAAATTCTTCTTCTTGATATGAGTGTCATGCCATGCCTTATCCTCTTCTTTTTGTACCTCCTGTTGGAAACTTGCTATGATTCTGTCTTCTTCTAATTCCATTATTTGAGCCAGGATTTTCTGCACTGTGCCCCATTTTGTCATGTCTGTAATTGCTGCAATGCACGGACTTGGTATCAAATAATCTTAGGGAATTATTGCTTCATGTACATACACTAATCTAAAGGTTGTTTTCCCTGTTAGCTTCTTGCATGTAGTATTATAAGCCCATAGTGTTGTTGGTACCTTCAAATCCAAATTGACTATGTTCACATTACAAATATTTTTCAAGGAGTTCTCCAAAATCTTGTTAAATGAATCCATTGTTCCATTAGCTTGAGGGTGATAAGGAGTGTTATTATGATAATGTATCTTAAACTCTTCAAGAATTTCCTCAATTTTATTGTTAATAAAGTGATTCCCCTGATCACTCATCAATATTCTTGGGCATCCAAACCTTGTCGCTACCTGTTCAAATAAAAATAATGTTGCAGTCTCTATGTTGCAATACTTTACTAGTGTTGCCTCAACCCATCTGGTCAACTATTTGTCATTGTAATAATATATCTGGATCCTGATCTTCTAGCTCGTGAATTAATTGGGCCTACAAAATCTATTTCCCATTTATCAAGCACTTGTAAAGTTAATTGAGGTCTCAATGGAACTTCATCCCTCCATGGTTTCCTAACTCTTTGACAAGCATCACACTTTTGACAGTATTCCCTTGAATCCTTGTGAACTATTGACCACCATAATCCTGCACACAATACCTTATGCGTGGTATCTTTCCTTGTGTATTGTCCTCCAACAATCTCTTCATGTGCCTCTGCTAAAATGATAGGCCTTTCATGCTCCATCACACATCTCCTTAAGATGTTATCTGCTCCAAGTTTGTATAAATGACCTGCAATCAACTTATTGTATGTATCTCTGACCACCAAATTCTTCTTCTGCAGAGTAGTAAATTCTCTTGGTGCAAATCATGTCATGTACTCAAAAACTCAATAATGTTAACAAAATACTCATCATCTTAGAGCTATTTGTATTGAAAACAATTGTGCATACGGAAAGTTGTCTTCCAAGTTATTGGTTCTTCTCCAATAGTTATCCTAGATAATTGATCTGGTCCTACGTTCAATCTTCCAGGCTTCACCACTACTTCAAAATCAAATTCTTAGAACAAAAGTAGCCATCTGCATATCCTTTCCCCCAACACAGGCTTATTGACTAAATATCTCAGAGCAAAATGATTTGTAAACATCTTGAAATGTTTCCCTAACAAGTAATGTATGTATTTTTGCAAAGAATACACCATAGCTAATCCTTGTCTTTCTGTAGTGTTATAGTTATACACTAAATCTGATAAATTTCTTCTTGCAAATGCAATAGGGTGATCTGTAACACCTTCTCCTGGTTGGGTTAATATTTCTCCTAATGCAATTGCAGATGCATCCACATGCACATGAAATTTTTTTCCCAGTCTAGAAAAACTAAAATCGACACAGTGACCATGTTCTCCTTCAAAATATCCACACTATGTTGGCATTCCCCATTCCACTGATAATTAGTGTCCTTCGAAAACTTCTCCATTGGCACAGTAATCTATGCATATCCACTTATGAACTTCCTATAATATCCTGTATGACCAAGTGTATCTTCAACTGGCTAACTGACTTTGGTGGTGGTAAGTTAACTGTGATAACAATTTTAGTAGGATCAACTAGTAGACCTTGTTTACACACCACATGCCCTAACAAAATACCAAAAGGTGCGCTGAAAATACATTTCTTAATATTCAATGATATCTGACATTGTCTTCATTTGTCCAACATTATCCTTAATACTTCCACATGATCCTTCAAAAAACTGAACACTGTCCAATCATCCAAGTAAACCTCCAAAAACTTATGAAAGAAGTCCTTAAAAGCTGGTACAACTACCCTTGAAAAAATTGTTGGTGCATTCTTCAATCCAAATGGCATAGCTGCATATTGAAATGATCCCCATTCTGTCACAATTTTTTTCTTATGTCTATCTTCTGGTGCAATCCTTATCTGATGATATCATGAAAACTCATCCGTGAATGAATAAGATTCTTGACCCCCTACATTCTCCAAGACTTCGTCTGTAAATGGGGTAGGAAAATGATCATGTAGGAAAGCATCATTCAATTTTATCAAATCTACACTAATCTTGATCCCTCCTTTGTTCTTTTCCTGCACCACCATAGGATTGATCCATTATGACTCTTCTACAGGTTCTATGACACCAGCTTCTAGCATCTTGTCAATTTTTTCCTTCACTTTCTCTTTGTATATTGGATTCAATTTGTAAGGTATATGTCTGATAGTTTTGGCTTATGGCTTCAAAGGGATCTTCATCTCTCCTAGCTCTCCTTCTAATCCATTCATCTCTGAGAATGTCGTTGGGAATAAGTCATTGTACTTGTGCAATAATTTTGTGATCCTTTCTACTGTCTGATTATCCCAATAATCTCCAATATTTGTCATCTTTGGGTTTTCTGCAATTCCAATGTTTACCTTCCTGATCTTCAATGGTGCAGCATAATATTTTGAATCTAGCTTGGGACCTTCTACTTCTCTTTCTCCTTCCACTTCTGGGATCTTTATATTGCATGGATTATCTTCGGTTGGATCTTCTTCTTCTTCGACGTGATATCGGTGTATCAATTGTTTAACCATCTGTCTAGCCTATTTCTGGTATGCTGGGATTATTTCAAAGTCTGGTTCTTCAAATATCTTATCTCTTACCACTTTCAGCGTTGTATCTATCTCTGGACTGTCATGCTCAAAGGCAAATATAACTACAAAATAAGGTTGTATCTCTTCCCAGTTTGTAGTTTCTCAGTGTTGTTATATTTCTATGTATACGTTCTTTGGAATGCCTTCTAGTGTGTGACTAAAATGATGTGGCCATTCTTATGGTGATACTAATCTCCATTGAACCATGCATGTATCTACATGTTCTTGAGGTTGTCCAAATCCCTCATAATTCTCCTTATATCTATGCTCATGCTCTACGTCAAATCTTATGTGCAGTAACCTTTTGCAGTAAAACCAATTGTTGATCTTCTCTTTGTGTGTACCCTACCAACGGGCAAGTGTAGCTTTCAAAGAAATATATAATATTGGTAATATCTGACTTTATACTACTTCTAGTTCAAATTTCATCAAAAACTCTTCTAATTCATTCATACCATGAAAAGTAGGAGGCTCTCTGATCGAAAAAGGATCTAGAGAAGACTAAGAACAACTCAGAACTCGCAAAAGCAACTCAGGGTGCTCAGAATGAATTCAGCAAACAGAGAAAGGGAAAAAAATCAAAGTTCCCAAAACTCCATGAAAATGATGTCATCACGAAGAGGGCATCTCAATTTTTCTAACGATGCAAATGGCTCGTCAAATGAAGTTACGGATCGAAAGATATTTGCGGTCAAAGTTTGGTCAACCTAACCCAATCAACAGGGGGTAATGAGTCAACATCCGTACTGTTGACGTCAACACCAGTACGGATGACTTCAACATCCATACAGTACATGTGGTAGGAGCAGGAGGTGACACATGTCATTTTGATGTCAGCATGGTGATGTGGCAGCACCAGAGGTTGCCACGTGTCACCCATATTTGGCACTTCTGAACCGATCTGTGGACTAGTAGGATTTTGCCACGTAAAATTATTCTGAAACCATTATTAAAGCTTGATGTAAAATTTTCTTTACCTATGTTTAATGGAGATGCTAATCCTGAAAAGCTAGATAATCGTATCCGACATGTTGAAGTATATTGTCGTGTTCAACATATTGATGAAGAGAAAGTTAAAGTGCAACTGGCTTCTCTTCGATTGGAAGGCACATCTCTCATATGGTGGGAGAGAAAGCTTCAAGACAGAAGTAAGTGTGGTAATATTATTTCCTCATAGTCGGAATTTAAATCAATGATAAGGAAGCAATTTTTATCCATTGGGTTATTTACATAAAGCAATGATGGAATGGAAAACTTTAAGGCAAAGGTCAAATTGTACAAAGTTTCACAGAAGAATTTAGGAAGAAAGCTCTTGAATTAAACATTCATTTGGATTCTTGTGAAACTTTAATGAAGTATATTGGCGCACTTCACAGTTATATTCGTCATACTTTTCTCTTATTTAACCCCACCAGTCTTGACAAAGTTTGTGTGCAAGCCACTCACCTTGAGAATAGGGGAAAGCATGTTCAAGAAGATCCCACAAAGAAACCTTCCAATCTCCCATATAAACCTTTTAAGAAGTTTAAAAGGAAGGACAAGAAGACCGCCACAGTAATGAGAGGAGGAAAGCCATATTGCACTCATTGCAAGAAAAGCAGTCACGATGGTGAACACTGTTGGAAATTGCATCCAGAAAAGAGACTGAAACAGTTCGGTGGAAAGGGGAAGACAAAAATCATTTCTACAGTGCAACAAGATATTGGTTATGATTCAGAAGATGAAGGAAAGATCACAGCAGTTGGAGTACAAGGTAAAGATCCCCTTCATGCTAGTTCAAATTCCAATAATGAACCTCATGATGATGAACGAAATAGGAATGAATTAATTCACATAAGAGATGTATCTAAACACGCTAAAATAGATACATTATTTGATCTGGGTTCCCAAGTAAACTTAATATCTGAATCACTTGTCAAGAAGATGGGTATTGAAACGAAACCACATCTGAAGCCTTATCCTCTTGGTTGGGTATGTGATAAAGCAAAACTTAATGTCACCAAACAATGTAGGGTCAGATTTTCTATTGCTTCAAA
>JASDQU010011693.1:111053-123789 GCA_032191745.1 Picea mariana | reverse complement strand
TCATTCAAGAGTCGGATCATCGCCAATCCTTTTAGTGATCGATGGTCGATCTTCTTCCTACACATTCTCACAGGTTCAGACCTGAAACTCTCTATTCTCTCATTCATGACCTCTCTCCTCACACACATTCAAGAATATTAATTCAACAGGGTTTCTACAAGTAAATTTACACATGGATTCACCAAACAGAGATAACACTTGAGATACACAAAAAAATAGGTTTTTATTAAGATCGAGCTCGATTACCCACTAAGGGAGCTTCTCAGGATCGGGCTACTCTCACCTGGTTTACATCATGTATGGCCTCATTTCACTTATGCACATATTCTTACATTTATAAAAATGAATATAACAAGGATCAATAAAAGGATTGGATCACTCCAAATCCGATCTATCCTCACAATATCACTAAGATCGCTCAAAACAGCAAATATCGCAACAAATTATGTCGTTTACTCAAAATTTTGAGGAATCGCATCCTCTTGGCCACATCTGTCTTCTGGAAGGTTCGATATTTTGAATTTTATTTGAGATAGGGTCTATGTTGTTGCATCATTTATCATCATTTATATCACTTCCACAATTTTTGGGTCTTGCATTTATTTTTTCAAGTTTTTCATAAAAAGGAAAATTTCTCTAGATTTGCATGACCAAGCTATATTTTCTTTGTAATTCAATGAAGAGACAAAGGAAAATGTACAATCATATGTAGAAAACACTTTATATGCTATGTATATGTATCTGTCTTTTTCCCATGTTGGAGTCTTTCCAATGTGTTGTTTCAAGAATAAGTGAGTTATAATTATGACAACAAATTCTTTTGCTAATCATCTCACCTTCTTAAAATATATGTATATTACAAATAAGTTTGCAAGCATTTTAAGAATAAATAGATGAAGAAAAATATATAGAACTTGAATCAACAACCCAATAAAAACTAAAAACTAAAACTCCAGATCAAATCAATTAACCTATAATTTACACAAACCTATAATTTATGGACAAACACATAAAACTCTGATCTTAAATTTCAAAAATATCTAACAACAAATAAATCAAGCCTTAAACAAAATATGTACTATAATTATTTTTATTAGTTTTAAATGGATTTTATGGAAATGTAATTATCCTAAAGTTTAAAGAGATTAAATAAGAAATATATCAGACTTTAAACAAAACATTAAAAACAAATTTCATATTATAATTATTTTTAATGATTATAACTAGATTTTCTGAAAATGTGACTGGATAAAGTTAACTGATCACCCTATTTCTGGATTTGTTTTTTAAAGAGCGTTTTAATTCAAACTAGACATAGTTAAAATTGCAATATTTTCAAACTTCTAATTTCATAACAGTTTCAACTTAAATATAATTTATAGTTTTTAAATTAATTTAAGTTGTTGCTTCAGCTTTCTCGAGATAAGTTGTGTACAATATTATAATTTGAAAAAAAATGATTAAAGTTCAAGAATAATTGTTCACATAACTTTGACCAAAACAATAAGAATCAAACCATTTACTTTTTCAATACACAACATTGAAGTCTTAATCTAAGGGCGACTATAGATCATTTCGACCAAAGTAATAAAAAATAAACCATTTAATTTTTCAATAGATGATTGTAAGACACCCAGCCCCCTAAGTACCTTTTAAGGGATGGGGTATTCAAATTTCACTTTTCCTTAACCATCTCAAATCCTCTTCTTGAAGGCACCATCGTCTTCTGCTCGTCAAGAGCTTTCCAATGACTGCAACTATGCTAGAATATGAGCATTGGATCAAAATTTATGGCCTTCCAAAGTTTCTTAGGCATTCAATGGCCAAAAGCCACCTCATCACGACATGGCACCCATGTGGATCCACGTCATCTACACAACCCCCCATGCCTCCAACTAGTGTTTGCATGGTCTCGATGTGGCATCGGCTCAACGTCCCACTAGGGTGTCGACCCACTACATATAAAACTACTCCCAATCCTTTTGATCTCCACTATATCGATGATCATCCCATCAGGGCATTAGGGCATCAGACCCACACCCCTTTCCACTCTTGACCAACACATACTACTCTTTTGATATCCAATATCCTTGGTACTGGCCCACCGGGGTACCGAGATACTAGCCCTCGGGTAAACCAACACCTAGCACCCAATCTGATATCCGAGATGGCACCTCGCACACGAGGCACTTACACAATGTGCCACCTAGCATGACACATGGACATGTTATCGCTTTCCATCTGGTGTGACACACAACACTCATTCTCACCATGCAGTTGTACCTATTGAGCCTCAGCATCCCCCCATTATATTTAGTTTTCTTTACAATAAATAATAATGGGTCTATTTGTTTACTTTCAGCTTCTTTGATTTTATTTTTATTTTTAATTGGTTTTCAAATTAATCCTTAAAAACAAATAAATGTTAAAACTCAAAATAAGAAATAACATCATTGAGAATGTCCCAACCTACCTACATCTCGATATCTCGACCTCTCGATACCCCGATAAACCCACGAGATGTTTCTATTGGATCGGTCCTAGTCTTGTTTTACAAAATTTTACTCACATCAACCGACATCCCAGTATACCGATATTTCGACTTCCCCGAGACCCAATCCTCGGTAATACTGGATCGAGACTTCATTTCATTACCTAGAAATAGATCATTGATTCCCCGATATCCTGATGCATGATAGAAGGATTAATATCGGATCAGAGTTTTAGTTTAGATCATTTTTTTAACGTTTTTTTGACACCCTGATTCTCGATCTCCCGCTAGTACCGAATCGGTGTATTCTTACCACAATTTTCTTTCACAAATAATCCTTGATTTCTCGATATTTCACCTTCCTGGTATTCTAGTGATTGGATCGATTGTTACTCTTAGGTTCATGCCTTTCCCTTTAATAAAATTTTTGATTCCCCAATACCACTATTAAAAGACAAAAAATCAATTAAAACTCTAATAAACCATGATACACCTATCGGATCAGCATTTTCTCCTCAAAGATATAAGTTTAGTCCATTGAAAGTCTTAGTGACCTGGTATCATGTAATGTAATTTCCCTCACATATTTAAAACAGTCGTAACTATCTTTTCCTCCACTACAATTTTTCCATGACTTTATGAGCATTGAATGACAATTAACGAAGCATTGATTACGAAGCTTTAATGCATTAATCCTCCTATGTTTTCGCATAAATTCTCTGAGGTAGATTTGGGACTATTAAAAAACCTTGATTTCTTAAACTCAAAAGTCTTAATTCGCATCATTCTCTCTAGGGTTTCCTTTCACTGGTTAGTATTAGAAATTCTTTTAAATTTTATATAAACCTATTACTTGTTTTTTTTTAAATAAAACTTACACTTTGTCATTTACTTACAGGAATTTGCAAAGACTGGATGACTCAGAGAAGCAAAGAAAAATAGAAAAATGACAATGAAGATGAGATTGAAAAGAACCCCAATTCTGCATTTTTCTTTGATACCACATTCAAGACGGGAATGTGCAACAGTATGGAGTGGAGCCAAATTTACACATTCTTCCACGAAGGGGATTTCGCTGAGGAATATGAGTCAGATGCCGACGATTAGATTGATATTGATGCATCCGAACTTTACAAAATTTTCGTTAAGCCAGCTATTTTTCCCTATTATGACATGGTACAATGGATTATCTCCCATGTTGATATCTCTATATGCACTATTGTTAATTCATCCTTCCAAGTTGTTGGTTCCTTCAATCTTGAAGATGTTAATAATATATATATAAGCTAAGCCCACCTACAGTCATGTTTGATGACAATTTCATCAAAGAACTCATTAAGAAAAATGTTGAAAAGGAGGAAGTGAAAATGGTTGAGTTAATTAAAAGATGGTGGTATGACACTAATTCTTTCAAAATCATAGGTGACAAGATCTATCATGTCCCCATACTAAAGAAATCCCCTATGTTAGTTTCCATAATGATTTGTTGTCTATACGACAAGAAAAATTCCGCCAAATTTAAATTGAGTTGGGTTCCCCCTATCCACCAAGTCCTCACAGAGAAAGTTTTCAATTGGGCGCATATAGTCTCTTCCAATATCAAATAGGAAGTGAAAAAGTCTTAGGAATACCCTCTAGGATATTGTTCAGGATTTTTATGTCTACTTATTTAGTGGATGTTGTTTGTGTAGTTACTCATTTCCCTCTTTTATCTTGGAGTTGGTCTCCCTCTAAGGAAGCAATTAATTTATACTGCTCTAAAATGTGGAAGATAAATTAATTTTTTCATGATACCCCTACATCTGCTTTTGAAAAACATGACATCCCAAAGATTCACTCAAGAGACTATGAATGTTATGAAATAAATTGGTGATTGGTTTGTATATGAATAATTTTCATACATCAGGATGTTTGGTTGTGAAGGTCCCCCTTATCTCCTGCCCAGGTATGTCCCAGAAAGGCTAGAATTAAGAGATATTGCATATCAATTTGTTAATGTCGGCATTGCAGCTACTTAAGCTAAAAATCAGAAAAGGAAATGGCCTAATCTCCCAATTTCATTAGGTATGTATACCTTATTGAATGCAAAACATGCTCAAAAGGAAGTTGATCTATTAGATGGAATCTAGCTTGCCCAAGGAGATTTTAAAAGACATGATCCAGCAGAGGTCGTCAAAAGACATTGTGTTGTAGTTAAAAGCAAAGCTTATATTCATGAAGACAATCCTTTTGACATTGTTTTTAAGAGAGACACGAGCTTCCGTGAATTATCCCAAAGAATTGATGTCATTAGAAATCATGTTAATTTATTGAACTTCGTTGAATGGCAAGTTAAAAGGAAGAAATATTTTCTTAAGGAAAAGAATAAAAATTAGGGAGTTGTAGAAATTGAGGAAAATGAAGAAGAAGATAAAAATAGAACATAACCAGTTCACAATGCTCCTTCAACAAAAACACAAGTGGACAAATCTACAGAAGAGAAAGTTGTAACAAGAGAGGAAGATTCAAGCAGATTAAATACCCAGACCCCTGCCAAACTGATTGAAGAAAATATAGAGATCAACACCAACACAAACATGGAGTTGTCCCAGACAACAATCGTTCAGATTATTGATCCTATCAATACTATTCCCATAACCTCAATTCCAGGAAGGCTAGTTACCACCTCCTTTGATCTTTATAGCATTTATCCTATACAAAATATTGTTCTGTGTTTAGACGATTTTGTTTTTTATGACAAAACCAAAATTATAAAGAAGAGAAAGTACAAAAATAGGAAAACAGCCCACCGTGAAGAAACCACATAAGAAGTAACCTGGTTATGGAATGTTGCACATTTGAACGATGAAGAATTTATAGAGGAAGTTGTTGATGCTTTACGGGCATTTGTCAGCGCAAATAAATGGTTTGTGAGCATATTGTCTAACCAATTGAGGAAACTGAAAAACATGATAAAAGATATTCTAGAACAGCAAAAAGTACAAGAAAGCAATTGGACACAGAAGCATGAAGTTCAGGTTAAATATCTCATAGAAGCAAATAATATCTCTCAAAATATCATTTCACAGATGATAACAAGAATATATGAGATTAAAATTGAGCATGATAGATAGGTATCCACATTTCTTAAAGAGAAAGAGAAGATCAGCAAAGAGTATTATAAGCAGATAGATAACTTGACTGCTCAACTAGAAGAAATGAACATCAAATATGAAAATTTAGAAATCCTGAGGAAAGAAGCAATGAAGCTTAATGCTAAATTAGAATCTTCAAAGGTATTATTCTATTCAAGATTATACGCCATCAAAGAACAGCATGAATAAGTCTTGGAATTTTCTGTTGAGTTTCAATTGCAATCTGAAAAGCAAAAAGAACTCCAAGCTATATTTAATAATTTGAAAATATGGGAGGTACAAGGAACCAATTTTCCACTAGGTTACTCTAAAATGTCTGAAGAAGAAAAGATCCAAATGTAGGCCTCACTTTATTCCTGGCAATCAAAATGTTTGTCTTCGAAGGGTTTGATTGAAGAAGCAAGTAAGAATTGTCTAGTCTTATGGGATGTAGCAGTAGATATCATTGAAGAATATGAGATGCCTCATGTGCAATTTCTTGGAAAATCAGTGTCATTATCAAATTGTCTCACAGATGTACATTAGTAGGAAGATTCAAGGGAAAATGGAATCAATACTTTGAGTTTTTGGAATCTAGAAGGTGTTCAACAATTTCTTACTTGTCCAATATAACGTTCCAAGGGAATTGATAATTTTCTATCAAGATTTTCCTCTAGACGAGAGGAAATTGCCAAGAAAATTTACCGATGTAAGTTAAATAGAGAAGTTCCTCAGCATCTGTTGATTGAAATTTTGTTAGAGAAAGTTTATTTATGGAAAATACTAGGAAAAATACAAGGAGAAAAAGGCATCACATGTGTTGTTGGATCTCAAGAGAATATATTTCCTTA
This sequence comes from Picea mariana, assembly GCA_032191745.1. NCBI lineage: Eukaryota > Viridiplantae > Streptophyta > Pinopsida > Pinales > Pinaceae > Picea > Picea mariana. The sequence goes on along the minus strand of JASDQU010011693.1, from coordinate 117,334 downwards.
GTATTAGAAAACAGATCAAATCAAGTATTTGGGCTTGTTATTTTTGGGAAACAACTTTAGAATATAGTTCCATTTTATTCTATTTATTGTAATTGTGTAGTAAGACAGAGGGGTTGGAAATTCTAGACAGAAGACTATGTGCAATGTTGTAAATGCCTTAATCTTTCAAGTTTCGAAGACCATGAAGTGGCAATGATTCTACAATGTTTCGTCGGTTTCAGTACTATTATTCAAGACTAATGAAATGTTTATTTTGAAAACCACTTCTCTCTTTGTTTATTTTCAAAACCACTTCTCTCTTTTGTCAGATTTATTTATGCATTAAATCTTTATGTCCTAAGTTTCTGCACCGTTGTTAGAATTTTGAGAAAATCTTATTATTCATTGTTAACTGAATTTGATCATAGATAATCTAGAATTGAACATGACAATGTGTATTGATGCATGTTCACTGACTATTTTATCTTCTTTCTATTGACATGAATAAGTCTAAACTATTGTTTTGGCTATAAGAACTATTTTTGAAGTCTGATGATTCATCACTATTTCACGTTTAATTTATGTTATTGAATATCAGTATGTTGATTGGTATTTCCTTGGTAAATATTTACAAAGTCAAAACTAAGATGCATTTATGTTAACATTGGTCAAGTTATTTGAACTATTTTTGTCACTTGCTAACAAGTTTTTATCTCATATTCATCTTCAAATCTCTTCTTTCTCCTCACTAGAATATTGTGAACTATTTCTAGATTCTAGTAAGGAGAGTGTAGCTTTAGAATAGAAGTTAGACTAGTTCTTTCCCTTTCTACATAGTAGCTTAGAAAAGATTTAACGGAAGTCTCCTTTTGAGAAGAAAATCCCCTCAGACAAACATGGAAACATGTTGGATGTATGGGCTGACCCGGGTTCTACCTTAGTTCTACAACAAAACCCTTTTCACCATCGAACCTTCTCGTAAACCAGAAGGCTACACCGTGCACAGCGCAGTCTCACCTGAGAAGGTTTATTGGTGACTGCAGGATGCATATGTTTGCAGTGATGGAAAGGATTGGGGATGTTATTTTTACTATTTTTCTACTTTAACATGCATTCTACCATAACATTCATCGGATCTACCATTTTATTCATTCAACATCGTCTATTTTCATACTCATTTCAGTGTGCATTACAAATAAACCCTAACAAATGCATTTGTCTAACCATTCATTCATTATAAAGAATATAAAACAACACATCACACATAAAGACACCATTTTTACCATGGTTCACCCCCCTGGGCTACATCCATAAAGATCTTCTACTTATTTCTTTATTCTTCATCAAATTAGTGGTGTGTGCATTACATCATAAGTTTAAGAATAGTGCATGTGAGGCTGACCAACGTCGCACCAAGCTCCACAACTTCTGACCTACCCCTCAGTTACACTCCATAGTTCTCCACTAGCTCCTCAGCTATACAACCAAAAACTAACATCTTAAAGACTCAAGACTCAAAAAGGTTCTTCAAAAGTAAGTTCTTCTCTCTCAAAAAGGACACCAAAAGATACCTCAATCTACCTCATACATCTTCTATTTATACTAAAAAAATGGGTAAAAACCCTTACATTATGACTAAAAAACCCTAACTCTAATTGGATTCCACTTGTCCACTTTCTAACTTCCTTCTGCGTGGTTGTTCTTCAATCCAACCGTTCCTTGTGTTGATCTTCCTTCTTTTTTGGTGTGCTACTTCCTTTGCCCTTTGTTGTGTTGGTCTTCCTTATTTTCCGGCGCACATTATTTCCTTTGGTCCATTTTGTCTCACTTATTGTGCTTGACTCCCAAAATTGCCCACTCCAACAGGCCCCCAAAACTAACTTGTGGCTCGTCCCAAGCCACCCAGGCAATGTGTGCCTTCTGCACCAATTTCTTCAACTCATGGAACTACTTCGCTAGGGATTCCACCTATTTCTTATCATGTGCACTTTTCTCTATCAAGGTCTCCATGACTTGTGCTATGACGTGCTCCTTTAGCACTTGTATACATTTTGTATGTGCATGTTACATTATGGATTTTTCCTTTTCCAATGTTGTTATCATCTGTTATGCTTGTTCTTGTAGGGGCTCCAACTGAACCTGTATGATATGTCATTCCTCCTAGATTGTTTTTATTTCTACTTGTAGGTTTTTCATCTCCTGCGCGGCCTTCAGTCTCAGGGATATGGCCATTTTTTTTGTCGTTGCTTCAAATCCTAGATTGTTGTATTCAAATTTTCCTATTTCTGATCCAACTATTGGATCCTTTCATCTTCTGCTAGACCCTTCCATATTTACGTTGTCCTCTCGTAAAGTTCTATTACTTTTTTGACTTCCAGCACAAGAAGATCTTCTTTCTCTATCTCATGTTGTTCCCTTTTGGACCCGACTTATGGAGGTGTGGTTGGTGCTATCTTACCAACAAAATCTACTATCTCTTGTTTGTATTCCTCCATTGTCTATGCTATCTTCTTCAATTTTTCTTCGGCGCTAATTTCTCCTGTGAGTACATTGTTTGGAATTGTTTGGAAGACTTCTTCAAGTATTTGCTCTAAGTTATATGTGCATAATTTTTCTTCCTCTTATTCCAATCTCACTTCCGTAAGAACTGTCTCCAACACTTCCTTAGCTTATGTGGTTATTTCTAGGTCTGTGGCATCCATCCTCACCATGAATTGAACCTCTTGCGTTACACTCATCTACAACTTATATAATGATTTTGTTGGTATCCTCACCAATACGAACTCTATCTGTTCAACATCCTTAAGTTGTGTCTACGCCAATTCCTCATCTATCCGCAGCATGTCTTTAGTCATGTTAAAATTCCTATTCACCAATGTTGTTATCTGTACTGATGCCTCCTCATTCTGCACTGTTTGTTGTTTTTCTATGCCTTTAGGATGTGCCTTGGTAGATCGATTTTTTTCTAGTACCTACCTAACCTATGTCAATTCTTGCATTATCCTTTCCCTTTGTTTTTCGTCCTCCTCGTATTCGTTTGTCGCACGGTCTTGCACCCCCTCCGTAACTATTTCTGCATCATCCTTTGTTATGGTATATTCAAGGACTTCCTCGTGCGCTTTCATTTTCTTGCATGCTCCACCTATATGTATAAATGTTCTCTTTGGTGGCATGGACTGTGTTGGCTCTGTTGTTCCTGGGGTATCTGGTATGTCCCCTCATACCTATCCTTCCTACCTAGGGGTGTTATCCTTCTTCTATGTTGTGCCATTAGTGGTATTTGTGCGGTCCTTTGTTTTGTGACTGTCTTGAGAATAGTATTTTTCTTTGCTATTTCACTCCCCCCTATTGGCTTTGTGCACCATGTTCATGTTTCTCTTATGTTTTTTGTTGGGGTACTCTTTCTTTTCGATGAGCCTGCTTATGTTGATTGCTTGTATTTTGTTGGTTGCTTGTCCTTGGTTGGTTGCTTATCCTTTGGTTTTCCTACTGGAACCTGCCATTCCTCCTTCCAATCCTTCATCACCTATTGGACCTCTTCTGTTGTGACGCAATACCTCATCTGCAGCCACTCCTTTGTTGGATCCATTTTCACTTGAATCCACATATTATGTTGTGAGGCTTTAAAGTTAGCTATTGTTTTGTACTACTCCACCACCTATGGTGGGATCCTCCAAGTCTCTATCTTCTTCTCCTGAATTTCCTTAAGGTATGTCATGAAGATGCTGGTATTTTCCTATCTTTCTCATGTGACAGTTATGTGCCATATTGATTCATACTGCATTGCACAACACCTTCCATCTCTCTAAAAAAACATGGTGTATTTTAGTTGCTTCCAACCCACTAGTGCAATCAATATGATAAGCCATGAGTAGTGAAATTTTGTCCCCATGTCCTGGGAATCTTTGCAATCCTCCAAAAACAAGTTAAGAAAATATGGGCTCCAACTCAATGTAATGTTCTTTGTGCACTATGCAACTATTGTTATGACGCCTACTGGCACTTCCTCCTTGTGACACTTTCTGAGGTGTTTATAGGCGAACAATTTGGTTTCTAGCCTTGTTGTCGGTTCACTGATCCTATTGATGATGATCCCCCTAGATCCTCTCTCTGTCGCATAAGTTTTCTTCATCTCTTCTACCAAGGATTTCTCATTGGGCTTGTTGTCTAACTACTGTGTAGGTGGCTCTCCATTGGTGCGAAGACTTGTTATCTCTGTTATCAAATCAACGTCTATTGAAAATTGTGTATCTAACCAAAAAATACCTCCATGCATGACTATCAGTAACTACTTGACGCAGTTATTTACTTCCTTGCCCCTGCCAAAGTGTGGACTCTCCATCAGTTTCATGATACCTTTGTTGTATATCCCTTGTATCCACTACTTAGGTTCCATTATGGGTACTCTTGTCGCATCAATGACTCTGATTTCTAAATATACTTATCATGCAAACTCGAGGAATTTATCTGTATCCCTAACATCATGGTTTGAATAGCACATTTTTTCTACGCATCCAAGTAAGTTTGCAACAATTGTTACCCCTGCTGGTATGCGCAGTAACACAATGGTTACCTCTTGTTGCTTGTGTGGGGATATATGAACCTGTTGTTTTGTGTTCCCCTTTACTGGCACACTTGAGGGCCCTACTTCCTGATACATTTGTTCTTCCTCCTCTTCCTCTCCTTCATAATCATGTTGCGTAGTGGTCTTTGTTCTTGGTGTTTTTTCATGTTGTGCTTGTTCTGTGTCATCTTGAGTCCTTGGCTCATTGAACTCAATCCTTTCCTCATCTACTTCTATTGTGGGTCGAGTTGTTTCTTGCATCCTGTTTGGCTCGAATATTTTATTTTGTGGATTGATTTGCATCTATTATGTTTGCTCCTTGACCAATGTAGGACTCACTAGTTCTGGGGAAGGAATGGCGTCGACAGCCACCACTACCTCTGTATGTGTAGGGTTCTCGGCTTCTATTGCTATCTTCGATGGTGTATTGTTGTTGTTGTGGGTTCTCCTTTATATATGGCTCGGTTCTATGACTTTAGGTGGCCTCATCATGTTGGGATCTAGTGGGTGTGTTGCTGAAATCTTACGATCATATCGCTAAATTGTTGGTTCGCTCCTTGATTCTCACTGTTAAGCCCTGTGTTCGCTCAAATTCATAATGTGGCATGTCGAACCCTAATTTGTATTCTAAAGTGTTGTCATAAACGCTCCAAATATTTTTTATCGTGCTTCATTAATTGTCATAAATGTTCCAAAACTTACTAAGCACACTTCATAAATGTGTGTTTCGCGCCTTGTTTTTTCGGTGACCAATTTTTCGTTTCCCGACTGTTTCATTTTTTCAATGTGTTGTAATTTTATATTGTGTTACATCTCTAGCACACTAGTACTTCCTACTGTTATAGTTGTCCTATGCACAGTATCTTCATTTCGTGTCACCCTGACTTTCTGTCTATGGCGCATTGTCATTCTCATCTATTTGTCTATCACTTATTCCTCTAACTACTTATTTTTGGTTTTTTCTTTATTTTTCTAGTTTTCTTTTCCTTTTTCTTCTTTTAACTCCTACTAGTTACAATATGTACAACTCTACTTGTTGTGTTGAAACTACTAAGGGTTATTGGGTCAATTGTCCCTATACAATTTCAATTGACTACCATTCACCAGTCCTTGGATTTCCTTGCATGCTAAGTCTTGCAGTTGTATAGAACCTCCATCTATGGCAGTGTAACATACCCACTATAACGTAATAAATTTTCGTTCTTCCTCAAGGAACAGAATCCCCGAAGTCCTACGGGGGTCTAGTGTAGGCTATCTCTTCCCTGTAATAGATGGGTTAGGATCACAGGCCAAACAAAAGAGGCACCTTTTCGTGCTTCGCGACTCAGTGATATCATTGAGTCCAATCTTGAAGCTATAATGGCGAGAGGACTTTGGAATGAGACCCTAGCCATAGATCTGGGTGCGCAGATTTTGGATATCCAGAACTACCCACCGCTTAATCGACAAAACACTAGCTCCCTTTCTTTAGTCCTTAGTTCGATAGGACCACATACGCGCCTAAATGCATGAACCTTTCACAACTCGTGACCTCACGAGCCGTGAGTCAAAGACCCACAAGTTTTCTTCACATATCACCAATACCTGAGATCACGAAATGGGTATAGCTTCCTTCTGTCAGCGTCCTCTACGCATGACCGTCGGCTAGGCTAAACTCTAGCTCCTCTCACTATTCGCCGCTTTGTGAGCTCAATGGTTGAACTCTCGCTCCTCCCTTATGCGATCCTCCGAGACTTGA
>JASDQU010011693.1:50870-77325 GCA_032191745.1 Picea mariana | reverse complement strand
TACAACAATTTCATTTGGTAATCAAGTACAAAAAGTGTACAAGTAATAGGGTAGTTGATATGCTTTCTAGACCTCCTATTGTTGCTTCTATTATTTTGAAGAATACTTCTTTATCTCATGATAGCTATGTGGAACAATATGTCATTGATGAAGATTTTAAAGAAGTATATGAGAAGCTAACCCATGGTGCACAGGTACAGAACTATTGTCTGCAAGGAAAACTACTCTACCATCTTGGAAAGATATGTATTCCTACAAGTGAACGAGTCCATGTAATACAAGAAGCTCGCACTTCTCTTGTGTCTGGGAAATTTGGGGTAGGAAAAACTATGGCTCATTTGCAGAGGTTTTGTTGTTGGCCTCAAATGAAAGAAATTCTAACTAAATATGTAAAGGGTTGTGTGATGTGTTCTGCCTATAATCCCACTAATAGAAAATTGGGGCTATACTCACCACTTCTTGTTCCATCCCATCCATGGGAAAGTATCTTCATGGATTTTGTAGGGGGGTTACCGGTGTCAAAAGGCGGTCATGATTATTTGTATGTTGTGTTGGATAGTTTCAGCGAGATGTGTATCTTGATGCCATGTAAAAATCATATCACTGCTGAGAAGAATGCTAATATCTTCTTTTAGTATGTTTGGGTTCACTTTGGGTTACCCACATCCATTATATCGGATCGAGATACTCGATTCATTGGGGATTTTTGGACAAGATTTTGGAGAATGATGGACACCAAATTGAAGAGGAGCATTGCTTTCCATCCATAGATCGAAGGACAGATAGAGGTGGTAAACTGAACAGTGGTACTTTTTCTTTGAGGCTACTGCAGCAAGCATCCCAAGTTATGGGATGAACAGATACACTATGTACAGCATGCTTATAGCTTAGCCTCGCATTCCTCCTGTTAGCGCCAACTCTTGCAAGCGGGGTATTTCTCTCCAATTTCAAGCCCTTGGTGTAAAATAAATGAAGAAATGGGTTTTAAAAACCCATCAAATGTGTTTTATCCAAAGGCCGCATTCATGAGCGTCAAGTGCAGCACACAGAAGAAGTCCATTTTGGGCTTAAAATCAAGCGAGCGGGCATTTTTGTTTTCAGCGGCAAGGATCCATCGATGGATCAAATCAACGGTCATCAAGTAAGCCAAAGCCATGGAGTTGCATGGTTTTTAGCGCATGGGCTCATCCCTTAGGGCCAAAGTCACGAAATGATCGTGGTCATCCAATCCAGTCAGGACACGTGGCACCTGATTAAGTCTGGTTGCCATCTCGGCTATCGCGACTCTAAAATACAAGGGTCGACTCCCTTCCATTCATGATACGCGAGATGTGAAGGCACCTTTGGGTGCGAGCCCACGGTCATAGCATAAGGTCATATAGAAAGGTGGCTGGAGGAAGAGGAGAGAGAACTCCTGGTGGGAGAATCCCCAAAAGGATCGGGACCATTAGTCTTGAAGGATACGTGGCGCTTGATTAAGTCTGGTCGCCATCTCGGCTATCGCGACTTTGAAATACAAAGGTCGACTCCCTTCCATCCACGATACACAAGATGTGAAGGTAGCTTTGGGTGTAGGCCCACGGTCATAGCACAATGTCGTATGGAAAGGCGGTTGGAGGAAGAGGAGCGAGAACTTCTGGTGGGAGAATCCCCGAAAGGATCGGGACCATTAGTCTTGAAGGATACGTGGTGCCTAATTAATTATGGTTGCCATCTTGGTTATCACGACTTTGAAATACAAGGTTTGACTCCCTTCCATCCATGATACGCGAGATGTGAAGGTGCCTTTGGGTGCGGTCCCACGGTCATAGCGCCAGGGTTGTATGGAGTATCGCCAAAGAAAGTGAGCACACATGGCCAGGGTTGTTCAATGGCAAAATGATCGTGGCCGTCAGTTTTTAAATCCAATCCAACCGTTGATGTTGGAGGTTCGTTTCGCAAGTCTGGGCACCAAGAAATTCGAAGGCAGGGGAAGTAGAAATCCCCAAAAGAAGAAGTGTTGAGACGTCCTTGGAGAGAGGCGCCAGGTCATGGCCCTGGGTTACATTGATGGCGGTGCTGGAAAAAAGGGAGGCTAGCCTCTGAGCCTTAGAGAGCAGGCACATGGTTTTATCCTAAGCATATTGTCTTGGCCACTCCTTGGGGAAGGAGTTAATGAAAATCGAGCAGGTAGATGAAACCTCAGCTCGAGCCATAAATGGAAGGTATGGGAGGCCTGAAGCAATCAGCCCATGGTACCCTTGTGTGCAGGTCCCCCCTACAAGAGCCGTACTAAGTTAAGGCAGTGTCTGACAAAGGAGTTCCATCCAGGTTTGACTGAAGAGATGCCACGCCTTGGAGGTTCGAGCACACCTCTGTTGGGCGAATTTTTCTAAGTATATATACTCAGTTTTGTTATTTTTGTAAGGATTGATGGTAGAGCAAAGCTCCCAATTGTAAGACTTTAACAAAGCCTCTAGTTCTCTGGTTATAGACTGACATTTTGAGACTTCTTTTTTAATGACATCCAGCCTCCTCCTTTCCTTTTTCCTCTGAATCTTAAAGCCCGAGCACGGATGATCCAGTCGGGTGTTGTAATAACTATATGATGCATGTTTGATTATATTAGTTCTGCAACATTTTAAGTTTACTTTGAAGTTTCTTGGGTCTGAGAGGATCTCATATCTGAGAATTTCCCCCCTTTAAAGGCCCACTGGAAGACTGGCTGTCTAGAGCGAACTCTATTTCCCTTTTCTTTCCCTCCACTTACTCACCACTATGCAAAAATTACTGGCTTAAGTTAGATCAAGACCTCGCATGTCTTTGTTGTTCCAACCCAGTTTTATGAGTTAAAACAATATTATTCTGAGTTTACTTCCATTTGATCCCCTTCTATCAACAAATCGTGACATTTAAACTGATGGGCATTGGGCTCTACTCTTGTTGCAATCGAGGAGTGACTTCTGACGCTAACATTTCTGGCGTCGTTGCCAGGGACGAAGTTGAAAATTTTCCCTGTGATTGAACGACATTGAGCCTCTGATTCTGAAGGTGCATCAGGCATCAGAGCCCTTGAAGATTGTTGTTGTGCACCTGGTGACTCCACTATGGCAACTCCACTATTTCCACTTCACTATTTCGGATGTGGCTACTTTAGCACGCTTAAAAGCTGACCTAGAGGAGCTTTCTCGAGAAGGTTTCAACAGTTGCTTTCTCAACCTAAGAAGTTTCCTGGGAGGACCCAACATTAATATTTGGCCTTTGATGGTGAACAAAGACAAGACACATTCAAAGATGTGAATTTTTCACCTGGCGATGCCCTGATTCAAGGATCGATTGGTGACTCCACTGGTTCGAAATGGAAAAAATCATAGCTCGAAGGTTTTCTCCTTTTAATTTTTCTACTATTCCTAGTTTTCCCAATGTTGTCCCTTCTCCGAATGAATGGTATGATTATTTGCCTATATTTAGGGAGCATGTAGAGGACAACACTGCTCAGCATCTCGAAGAATTTCATGAACTCATGCATCAATGGGAGATACATCAGGAGGATGTGTTAATGAAAATGTTCATGTCCTCATTAGCAGGGGATGCTCGTAAATGGTATCATTCTTTACCCCCTGCAAGCATTTATTCACTCATAGAATTTCATGCATCTTTCACCACCCATTGTCAGAAGCTTTATCCCTCTGAGTTAATTTTTCATAACTGTTGTGAGGGATACAACAACTGTATACAAGATAGAGTTGCTTCTTACGTAGGTTGTGAGGATGATCCTGATGACTTGGATCAGAAATCATCCCTTTCTCGTCCCCATTCATCTGCATCAGAGGAAGGTTATGAGAGCAAAGGTTGCGAGGAGGGAGAAGATTCTTGGGGCGGAGTTATGAAACTGATGAAATCTCTCACTGCCAGACTAGACAGGTGGGAAGTTGAACGATGTGCAGAGGATTTTCCATCCCTTGAAGCAGGTGCTCTTGGAAGCTCTACTAAGGGTGATTATGAAGATTTCATAGAAGTAGAGGCATTAGTTTATGCCCCTAATGAGCCTGTTGTCTCAGATTTAAAGGAAGAAGCCATTGTGGAAGAGGATTGTTCTCTTTTCCTTCACAAGGTTTCCCATGATGTATTTACATTTGGGATTGAAAAGAAGGATCGAGAGATCATTCCTTTTTTACAATATGGGGGAGTTTTGTGCTCACCCAGCTTTGATGATCATTCTGGTAAAGAGCAGACTGTGAAGCCTTTTCCTCTGTTCACAAATGAAGGACATTGCGAGGAACTCAACCTTGCTGAGCAACATGATGAGGCAAAGAGCTTTAACACAGGTCTTGTTTATGGCCATTATGAATATGACCCTTGGGAGAGCCAAGAAGAAGAAATCCTCCCAGATATGATTGTGTCTAACGGAGGTTGTGATGATGAGGGCTGTAAGGATGGAAGTTTGGAGGAAGAAGATCCTCTGAGTGAACTGATGGAGCAGGTGAAATCTCTCACTGCCCAACTAGCAAGGTTGGAGGTTGAACGATGTGCAAAGGATTTTCCACCCCTTGAAGCAGATGTTCCTGGTAGCTCTACTAAGGACGATGATGAAGACTTCATAAATATAGAGGCCTCACACTCTGCTCCTGATGTGCATGATGTTTCAACCTTTGATGATTATTCGTATGAGGAGAAACAAAGTCCTGCATCACCATTTTCTAATCAGAGAAGCCAGCCTATGTATGACAACTACGAATCAAATTCTAAGCTGGATATGTTGGATTTCCAAGAACAGACAGCAGAGCCTTATTCTTTGTTCACTAAAGAAAAGTATCATGAGGAAATCAGTCATCCCAGTCCTTCAGAAGACGTTGAGCAGCACGAGGAAGAGAAGAGCCTTCCCACGGGTCTTGTTTATGACGATTATGAATCTGACTCTGGAGAGAGACAAGGAGAAGAAGGAGAAGATCCAGAAGAGAAGCAGAAGGGACATTTTATCTTATGTCCAGAGCCAGTCAGCAAGCAGCCACCGCCTGAGATCAATCATCCTACGTCAGTTGTCCACCGACCTCTGCTTACCAGAGATATTCAGCCACATGTGAATAGATGTGTAGCAAAGGAGGCTATCTGTCGCCCATTTTCTAGAGTTTTCTACTGGTCCTATGAACCTATGAAGGAATACATGGAGTTGTATTTCCTCCACAATTTGGAGCCGCATTATTTCATCTCTACTTCAACCTGTAAGGAGGAGTTGAAGAGCATAATCATTCTAATGTCATGGTTACACCATATGTTTGTGATCATTGACAGAAGGAAGGAGCTTCTATTCAAGAAGTTGCTTGATTGGCTATGGTGGAAGTTTGTTTTCACCTAGCCCCATGTAAAGGAATTTATTAGTTTAGGACCATACATAAATAAGCTCCTTGGAACATGTGTGTTTATTTTTTATTTCGCTTATAGGCATGTATTTTTAAGCAGGGTGTTTTGATCTCGACTCCATAGCCCAACAGAAGGCAATTGGAACTGCAGAAGGAGTTCTTAGAGCATCACAGGGATGACTCTATCCCCCATGGAGCCTCATGTTAGCGTCAATTCTTGCAAGTGGGGTATTTCTCTCCAATTTCAGGCACTTGGTGTAAAATAAATGAAGAAATGGATTTTAAAAACCCATCAAATGCGTTTTATCTAAAGGCCGCATTCATGAGCATCAAGCGCAACACACAAAAGAAGTCCATTTGGAGCTTAAAATCAAGTGAGCGAGCATTTTTGTTTTTAGCGGTGAGGATCCATCGATGGAGCAGATCAACGATCATCGGGTAAGCCAGATCCATGGAGTTGCACGAGTTTTAGCACATGGGCTCATCCCTTAGGGCCAAAGTCACGAAATGATCGTGGTCGTCCGATCCAGTCGGGACACGTGGCGCCTGATTAAGTCCAGTCGTTATCTCAGCTATCACGACTCTGAAATACAAGGGTCGACTCCCTTCCATCCATGATACGCGATATGCGAAGGCACCTTTGGGTGTGGGCCCACGATCATAGCACAAGGTCATATGGAAAGGCGGTTGAAGGAAGAGGAGCGAGAACTCTCGGTGGGAGAATCCCCGAAAGGATCGGGACCGTTAGTCTTGAAGGATACGTGGTGCCTGATTAAGTCTAGTCACCATCTCGGCTATAGCAACTTTGAAATACAAGGGTCGACTCCCTTCCATCCACAATACGCAAGATGCGAAGGTGCCTTTGGGTGTGGGCCCATGGTCATAGCACAAGGTCATATGGAAAGGCAGTTGGAGGAAGAGGAGTAATAACTCCCGGTGGGAGAATCACCGAAAGGATCAGGACCATTAGTCTTGAAGGATATGTGGTGCTTGATTAAGTCTGGTTTCCATCTCAGCTATTGTGACTTTGAAATACAAGGTTCGACTCCCTTCCATCCACAATATGTGAGATGCAAAGGCGCCTTTGGGTGCGGGCCCACGGTCATAGCGCCAGGGTTGTATGGAGTATCGCCAAAGAAAGTGAGCACGCAGGGCCAGGGTTGTTCAATGGAAAAATGATCGTGGCCGTCAGTTTTTAAAGCCGATCCAACCATTGATCCTGGAGGGTCGTTTCGCAATTTTGGGCACCGGGAAATTCAAAGACAGGGGAACTAGAAATCCCCAAAAGAAGAAGTGTTGAGACACCCTTGAAGAGAGGTGCCAGGTCATGGCCCTGGGTTACATTGATGGTGGTGCTAGAAGAAAGGGAGGCTAGCCTCCGAGCCTTAGAGAGTAGGCACGTGGTCTTCTCCTGAGCATATCGTCTTAGCCACTCTTTGGGGAAGCAGTTAATGAAAATCAAGGAGGTAGATGAAACCTCAGCTCGAGCCATAAATGGAAGGTATGGGAGGCCTGAAGCAATCAGCCCGTGGTACCCTTGTGTGCAGGTCCCCCCTGCAAGAGCCATACTGAGTTAAGGTGGCATCTGACGAAGGATTTTCGTCCAGGTTTGACCGAAGAGACGCCATGCCTTGGAGGTTCGAGCACGCCTCTATTGCGCGAATTGTTTTGAGTATATATACTCAGTTTTGCTATTTTTGTAAGGATCGATGGTAGAGCAAAGCTCCCAATTGTAAAAATTTAACAAAGCCTCTGGTTCTCTGGTTATAGACTGACATTTTGAGATTTCTTGTTTAATGACAAACAGCCTCCTCCTTTCCTTTTTTCTCTGAATCTTAAATCCCGGGCACGGATGATCCAGTCGGGTGTTGTAATAACTATATGATGCATGTTTGATTATATTAGTTCTGCAACATTTTAAGTTTACTTTGAAGTTTCTCAGGTCTGAGAGCATCTCACATCTGAGACTTTTCCCCCTTTAAAGGCCTGCTGGAAGACTGGATGTCTAGAGCAGACTCTATTTCCCTTTTCTTTCCCTCCACTTACTCACCAAAATGCAAAAATTATTGGCTTAAGTTAGATCAAGACCTCGCATGTCTTTGTTGTTCCAACCTAGTTTTCTGAGTTAAAATGATATTGTTCCGAGTTTACTTCCATTCAATCCACTTTTATCAACAAATCATGACATTTAAACTGATGGGTGTTGGGCTCTGCTCCTGTTGCAATCGAGGAGTGACTTCTGACGCTAACACCTCCACTCATTGTTTTCCTTTTGAGACATGTTTTGGGTACCTACCCAAGGTTCCTTTGGACTTGATGTATGGGAGACATGCCAATGAAAATGAAGAAAGAACAGAGGGCAGAGCCTGCAAGTTCATCGAGAGGATTCAGCAAGTGCAACATGCAGTCAGGGAATAGTTGGATAAAATTCAAGCACAGTATAAATCTTGGCATGACAAGGACAGGGTTGATCATCAGTTCCAGGTTGGATACCAGGTATGGCTACACATCAGCAAGGAGAGATTGAAGGGTGAAGGCAAGAAACTCAAGCCCATTCGTTACGGACCCTTCACTATCTTGGAAAAAAGTGGTACCAATTCTTTTCATCTAGATCTTCCACCTTATATGTAGATTTATTCAGTTGTAAATATAGAGAACTTGAAACTTTTTGAGCCCCCCATGATCATGGATCAGGATGAGGAAGTTTCAATACCTTCAGTTGATGAGTTTTCTCCTGAGTACTTGGATGAGTTAAAGGAATATATCATCATGGATAGAAGGACGAGGACTTCACACAGGGGTGATGTTGATTATCTTTGAGTAGGTTTAAAGGGTACACATCCAAGAAAGGAAAAGTGGATTTAGAAGGACAAGGTGAGGGAACTCTTCCCTCACTTATATGTTGATTGATGAAATCTTTTGGTGGTCCAAAAAGCTCTCAGTGGGAAGGTGTGAACCAAAAAGGATCCATAGAAGACTAAGAACAACTCAGAACTCGTAGATCAACTCAAGATGCTCTGAATAGCCTCAACAGACAGAGAAAAGGAAAAAAAAATCAAAGTTCTCAAAACTCAGTGAAAATGACATCATTGCGAAGAGCGTGTTGCAAGATTTCTAACAGTGTAAACGGCTTGTCAAACGGAGTTACGAATCGAAAGATATTCACGATCAAAGTTTGGTCAACCTAGCCTAGTCAGTAGGGGGGTGAGTCAACATTTGTATTGGTGTCATCACACATGGTAGGAGAAGGAGGTGACAAGTGTCATGTTGATGTCAGCATGGTGATGTAGCAGCACCAAAGGCTACCATGTGTCACCCATATTTGGCACTTTTGGACCGATCCATGGACCAGTAGGATTTCTCCACGTAGAAGCCCGTATGGTCCATACAGTGACGTGGCATGGTGAGTTAAAAATTGACGTAGCGATGACATGGAAGGATGATGTTGTAGTGGATGACGTGGTTGAATAGGAGGTTTCCACATGGCCCAGTCCTAAGTTGCCATGTGGCAGTGGGAAAATGCCCAATGACAAGTCGTAACCGAAACTTTGAAAACAAATAGGATTTGGCAGGTCCACCAATTTTTGTGGGACCACGCCAAATCCAGCCACAAACTATCGAATAGAACCCTGGCTAGAACCATCGCCAAACTAGTGGAGTGGACTTTGGCTATATATATATATATATATATATATATATATATATATATATATATATATTGTTACAACAGTCAAGACAAAAGCGGGAGGCCCGCGGGCTTGACCTCGGGACCTCCTCCCTCCTTAATACCTTAATACTAACACCATAACCAACGGGCCAATGGTCCTTCATTGTAATGTACACATGTTTATTTACTGAAAATCTACATCTACCCGAGCTCAAGGTGGAGGCACGCATACATACGGTCGAGCAAGCTTTTCGAGACAGGGTATGTCAGCATGTATTGCAGGTTGTAGGGCATGAAAACATAGACGAAATTCTTCTTGGGCCTAGGAGTGCCAGAGTTGGATCAAGGGGTGGAGATAGTCATTTTTGGGTAGTTCGACACCACAAATTCAGTGGTGATGTTTGGTTTCTTGTCCGAGCAATATTTATGCATCTTGATTTCAGAATGAAATATACTTATGTATTTTTCCAAATATTTTACTGAGTTAATGAAAAAGCCTACCCAATTGACAGCAGGACCTGGAGACATAGTCCACCAAGGATGACCTTCGTTATAAAGTTTTTGTGTTCAAATTTGATGCTTATGTCTCTTCATTATGGAGTTTTTCCTTCTTTAATGGTGCACTTTAATTTATGTTCATTTAATGCAATTTTTTATAAGTCACTCGATGAAAAGATTCTCGATCACTCTCTTACCTCTGAACTAATCCATCTCAGCACACGCATCATTCTGGTAGATAATTCATGTAATTGTTGCTGCCATTTTTCCAGTCCTATGTCAAAGTCTGAAGCACAATAACTAATAATCCTCCAACTCAGCATTGCATCTACAGTTGGGTTGATATAATCCTCTTCGCGCATGGTTGTTCTGTATAAATGATTGACATATTTTGTAAGAATACTTTCTATCGCAGGTTCCACATACCTTCCTCCTTCTGAGGGGTCCAATGGCGCAATAACATTGTACTCCCTTGATTCAAATATCATCTTCCTTGTCTTCAAGTTGATAATAGTCTGGTTATCAAAAGCCCAATACAGACCCAACAATGTTGGATATGGCGAAGTGTTGTCCACTATGTTAACAACTTCAAAGTCTTCCATTGTGGGCACACCATCTAGATCTACTAGAATCCCCTTCAACCTACCAATTGGCACCACTCTATGTTGATTTTTCAACTCTAACTGAATAGGAGAATACCTCAGTTTAGGTTCTCCTGTACCTTCCCGTGTCTTCTTTGGCAGAACGTTGACTTCAGACCCTAAGTCTAGTATGATATCCCCCATATTGAAATCTCCTATGTTGGAATTCAATCTGAATTCCCTGTTGGTTCTTCTCTTCTTATGGACCTAATTTACTCTTTTTACCCCTTCTTCCCAAGAATTACACTTTTCTAACAAATTTTGCAGTACTTGTAGGAATTTTTTATCATTCAGCAATTTTACACATGACCCCAAAAAGTTGCTTAAGTTACTTACTTGTTCTAAAGACTACTCTTGATTCATCTCATCAAATAATGAAGGCATGTCATACACTGGTATCTCATATTCTTTTTTTGTCCCTGAAGTAGACGAAATATTTTCTTTCGAAATGTCCTGCCTAGCCTCTTTGAATATCTCTTTTTCTTTGCGCACATCAAAATTTTGTTCAGGCGTTGTATTCTTCTTGATCCATTGGTATTGGTCCTGATCCTTCTTGGCTACATCTTCTCATGTCTTAGCTCCACCTATAGTAATTATGTTAATCTTCTTCCCTTCCTCTTCTTTGTTTTCCACGCCAATCCATTGCACGTTCTTATTGGTCTGGTTCCTCTTGTCCTGTATATTTATCAAAAGTGTCGGACAGTCTTATGTTTCATGGTTTGTTGCACGATAATACATACATGTCACAGGTGGTTGTGGGAAGTCTCTTACATAGTGCCATGGTTTCTGAAAGTTATGAAAAACTACTGGTCCTCGACCTCCTCCAAAGCCTCTTCCTCCATGGTCTCTTCCTTTGAAGCCTCCTTTGTTGCCCTGATTATCTCTACGTGGTGTATTGTATTGGGATCCCTAATTATACTGTGGTTGCACATTATTTCACTATGGTGGTGGTGTGCACTATTGCGGTGGTGCTCCAAACTATTGTGCATTGTTATACTGCAATTGTGCTTGAAATTGTTGCGCGGGATTATACTGTGGTTGTTATGTGTTGTTATACTGTGGTTGTTGCGCATATTGTCATGTTACATGTTCATCTTGCACCCTGTATGTATCTGCAATCCTTTATTTCATCATCTCCAAGGTTATATAGTCCTTGTCTTAATGTCCAACTGACTTGCAAAAATTACAAAATGTACTCTTTGGTATTTTTTGATACTTTTGCATTAGGGGGAAGTGAAAGGGATCATGCGCATGTGTTTTTCAAATCTCACACCATGGTCCTCCTGAAGCTAAAGGGTTTGGCATACCCACTCCAATATACTGCGCAAATAATGGACACTCATTCTTGTGATGGCCTTTTGTCCTACACATTGTACGCCAGACATCTTCTCTTTTCTCCTTTCCTTTATTTTGATTCAACTAGAATGTTAAGTTCTTCATATCTTGCCTCAGCTCTTCCACAACTGGATATGTATGCTTGTACTAGTTTTCTTCTAACTGCAATGTTGCTTGCAGAGCCTCATCCTGCCTCTAGAATTTATATTGTCTCAAAGGATACTTCAAGTGTGGCAACAAAGAATTAACAAATAAATTTGTATGTTGTGTATCAGTAATAGAGTAATTTAAATTACCTTTTAGCCTCTTGAACTGGTCCACTTCCCAGACTGATTATCATGGTTTCTACTTAATATCTATCATTTCATTCATGAACTGATCCTCTAAACTAGGTTTCCGAAATTCATTAATTAATTACCTCTTCACCTCTGCTATAGTTGTAGGTGTTCATGTTGTATTATTTGTTGTGAGACCCATGTACCAGTCTAATGCACGGTCTCTCAATGTGATTTCCAACTGTGCAACCTTTGTATCTTCATCTGTAATTTTTTGTGTTGCCCATATCTTCTCACAGATAAACAAGTGTTTTTTTTCTGGATCATCTGACCCATCCCTTTGAAACTCTGGTAACCTAATAGTTGGATCTTGTCCTACCATTGTGAAGTTTTCTAAACTACCACCTCTGTGTGGTGTAGATACTTGATTTCTACTTGTTGAACTTGTACTTCTGCTATTGGACCCACGTCCTGTAAAAATTATTCTACCACTAATCACTTGTTGGTTAACTGGTTTTTCTTCTTCAGATATCTTAGTCACACATGGGGTTGTGGGTTCCACACTAATTCGGATCTGGAATGGAAATCCTTCTTCTACGTCGGACCCATGACCTCTGGTTTTCCTCTCATATTTAGCATGCAAGATATCCTCAATCTTCCCCATGGCACAAATATCCTCTACCTCTTCCTCATCATTGTCCAATCCCTATGGCTCAGCTACTACCTTCTTCTTACTATTCATCTTATACCAGTAGGGTCGTCCGTTGCATGTCACACATGCTCTCCATATGATTTCCCTAGTTTGTTCATCATCCATCATAATGGGGTCCATTTCTTCCTTCCTCTGGCTACTCTCCAGAGCCTTCTCCATTTCTCATATCTTCCTTAGTGCTTCCCCTAACTCCCCCATGCGTGCAAAGTGATCTAGATGTCTGATTCCATAGTCATCATGCCTTTATCATGTAATAATATCTTGATCGACATGTAAATAGACCTAATGTACCTCCCCCTAGGTCCCCTAAAGAAATCCTTCTCTGCAATAGTATATGACTTCGTTGTATCTACTGCAAAGTTAGTGATATATCCGACAGTAATATTGTCTAAACAGAAATCCATTGTGCGCCTGAATTTGTTATTAACCATTTCTAATCACGCAATATTTTTAGCAATCCACTCTAATGGCCCGATCTGATTAGTCAGATGGGTATCTTTCAACCTCAATAACCACTCTTGTAATAATTATAGAAAATAACATAAATATGCTTCATGCAAATCAGTAAACACATACCTCTGTAGATAATGGTGCGGTGTGTACCTGGAACCCTTATTAGTTTTTTGTGCAAACTCTAGTTGTTTTATCTCCAACCATATTTCAATCTCTTGCTTCATAGGATTCCATGGCTTGAACATCCCTTTCTATCACTGCATATTCTTCACCAAACCTCTTCTAGGTTTTCCTTCTGAGTTCTAGCCGACAATGGAGCCATTTTTTGGATGTATGGGTTGACCTGGGTTCTACCTTAGTTCTCCAACAAAACCCTTTTCACCATCGGCCCTTCTGGTAAACCAAAAGTCTACACCGCATAGAGTGTAGTCTCACCCAAGACGGTTTATGGGTGACTGCAAGATGCAGATGTTTGCAATCATGGAAGGGATTGGGGATGTTCTTTTTACTACTATTCTACTTTAACATGCATTCTATCATAACATTCATCAGATCTACCATTTTATTCATTCAACATTGTCTATTTTGCATACTCATTTCAGTGCGTGTTGCAAATAAACCCTAACATATGCATTCATATAACCATTCATTCATTATAAAGCATATAAAAGAACGCATCACACATAAATACATCATTTTTACCGTGGTTCACCCCCCTGGGCTACATCCACAAAGATATTCTTCTTATTTCTTTATTCTTCATCAAATTAGTGTCGTGCACATTACATCATGGATTTAAGAATAATGCATGTGAGTTTGACCAACGTCACACCAAGCTCCACATCTTGCGACCTGAACCTCAATTATAGTCCATATTTCTCCACTAGCTCCTCAGCTATACAACCAAAAATTGAACAACTCAAAGACTCAAGACTCAAAAAGGTTCTTCAAGAGTAAGTTCTTCTCTCTAAAAAAGGACACCAAAAGATACCTCAATCTACCTCATACATCTTCTATTTATACTATAAAAATGGGTAAAAACCCTTACATTGTGACTCAAAAACCCTAACTCTAAGTGGAATCCACTTGTCAACTCTCTAAATTCCGTCCCTGCTCCAACACAACCTTCTAGGGTTTGGTACTCTGGTACTCTGAGCGGTAAACTCCCTCATGAACTTAGTCACAAGATCAATGGTCGAGATCTCTTGGACCGTAGATATAACATTTGTCATTCAAGGATACCAAACAAAACAACCCTTGTAGTGGAAAACAAAGTATTTATGGTTTGATTACTAGGTCCAACTATAACCATCACAGGGAAACAACCTTACCAAAATCATTATGAAAGGTTTGCGAGGGTTTAGACATTATGATATTCAAGAGGCAGGTTGTGGATTCCCAACCAAGGACTGAAGACAATGAATTGATGTATAGATTTAATATGTGTGCCACAAAAACAAGGGACTAACGCCATGATACCTCCATTAATTAACGACATCGTGATTAAGAAATAAATAAAAGCATAGATTTTGAAGATATATTTGTGATATATCAATTGTCATAAATGAAATTTCATAGTGTCAAACCACTCAATACAATGTCTATATTTTAACCACTATTTTTTTTATGTTTTTTTTACAACTTTTCATTTTATATTCATTGACCTTGATTTATATTTACATTTATTAATGCATTTTTTGCAACAGGGAAAAGATACCATGTAGTACTTGTTATTAATGTTTTACACCCAACTTTTTTATTTGTAAATATAAAGTTGTAATTTTTTCCTTAGAAATAAAAATTGCATTTTGTTACCCATTGCACCACTTTGATCAATCATTAATTAGTATTGTGATCAGTATGTAACTTAATGAAAATTCAAATAATTGTTAATTTGGATATTCACTATTGTAAGTTGCTTTCTCATATACAATCATTAAGTCCTAATATACCATCTTTATGTATTTCACATCATTAGTACATAGTTGTTATCCTAAGTGTGTTTCTAGATTCCTACTTTGTCTCCTCCTACTTTATCTCTTGATGAGGTGTTGAGGTGAGAGCAATTGAGGTGGTTTCATTATCGTATTATATATTGGTAACATTGAATGAATACAAGTACATGAGATGGATTTATGCCTTTTCCGCCACTTCTTTAGTCTTTTGTCTTGTCTGGTGTATTATTGTCCTGATGATATTGTGTGTGTTATAATTCTTCAATTGGTATCAAATCATTTATTATTCTTAGGGACTGAAGAAAGCTATGGTATTTTTCCATAAGCTTCTTGATTTACACCATGGGAGTGCTCCATCATAGTTATTAGATTGTAAGGAATTCAATCTTGAACAAGTAATGGAAAAGAGAAGAGCTATATGCAATGGATCTAATCAAT
The DNA here is from genome assembly GCA_032191745.1 of Picea mariana. NCBI lineage: Eukaryota > Viridiplantae > Streptophyta > Pinopsida > Pinales > Pinaceae > Picea > Picea mariana. The sequence continues at coordinate 62,012 of JASDQU010011693.1, read as the reverse complement.
ATTTATCTCAAGTGACTTGCTAGTTATGATTTTCAATCTGCAGCTTCCTTTAAAATATTTGAAAATCATTGTCAAGCACTATGGATGTTCAATTAAAGTTGTAGATCTATATTTTCCTCTTTTAGGAAGAGGGTCTACAAACAAGTTGCATATTGTGCACTGCATATCCTTTGTTTACAACTAAAATTTAGATTACAATATGATTGTTGTTGGATCAACATTTTATGCGAGTCTCCCACTCCTTTCATCCAGTTCTGGTGAGTTTTGCTTGGTGTTTTTTTAGTTCTGGTGATATTTTCTTGATTTAATATCCAAATATTTAATCTATATCCACTGAAATTTCCAACCTCATTCTATCTATACAAGTTGAGTTCTATTTTCGTGGATAGCTCGCGAATGAATTTCAAGCAAATGTGAACATTCACCACAAAGACAAGGTTGTTGCACCTACCATTAATCTGTGATCCCCAATGAGTTCATAGTGCCACAAGATCATCTTGGAGGGGTTTTCGCCTCTCCATATCGTAGTGATAAGGTCACAAAACTACTAAATCTTATCACAAAGGTACCATAGGAATCACAGAGAGTGTTGAGTTGATCGAGGCCTTCCTCAACTAAACCGCGCACTATTGTTTCCCTCCATGTGACCTCTCTTCAAACCGGGTGATGACTGTTGTTTCAGAGACCAAGAAATTTATTACCAGGAAAATAGTGTTTTGAATAGAGAGGTGCTCAATTTCCATGGATAGAGAAACGATGTTGTAATGCGAGCGCAGCTCCTTCCTAGTAGTGGACAAGAATTGGGATAAAACCTTTGTGCCTAACACTGGTCATTCCTCCAACAAAAAGTATAAATAGTGGTCACTGAGGCATGCGATAAATTGGATCTCATTTCAATGATTACAATTATATATTGTGATTGAATGAGCCAACTGATCCAGGTGGATATTGGTGGCCACCCACCTGTTCCAACTGGCTCCTCTTGACAATTTTTAGTTCAGCACGTTTTTGTGTAATGATGAAATTTCTTTGTAATTGTGGGTTTTGCACTTCTAGGGCTATCTTGAATCCCTACACAGCATCCAGGTGAATATTGGTGGCCTCCCACCTATTCCAACTGCCTTATTTTGGAAGTTTTCATATCAATACATCTTTCTATACTTTTGGGGTCATTTTCAGGCCCTAAACAATGTTTTTGTATTGACACAATAAGATTATATACAAAGTTAGAGTTTGATATCAAAATTTGTATTTCTCGAAAATACCTTTCCAACGGGCTATCACACTCCTAAAACGGAGGTCATATGCAAATGTTACGACCCCGAGAAGTTGAGGTACCAACTTCCCCATCGGGGCCCACATAACTTTTGGTGTTTCATCTCCTAGGGTTAGGTTTTTGGATGTCTAGGGTTTTGGCATTCATGAGTAATGTTAAAAATGCCTCTAAAGCCTCATTGCAATCATTCTTCTCAGACAGATGCATGTAGCAGCCACATCCCTTCTCAGAGATAGCTACCACCATTCGAGCAAGTTTTTTACAGTTCTACAGTTTTACAGTTTCAGCATATTTTATTTATTCAATAGAAGTTATTGATCATTGTGTTAGCACCATGATTTTCATGGCTAAGGTTAGAGGTTTGTCAACAATTTTTCAAATTCATGCATGTTATCACCCATATTGTTTTTATGCCAGGTATCACCTAACATCTCCAAGGGTCAGTTTCAAAAGGAAGGTTTTCATTTATTATTTCCATTTCCATTAGCAACTGCGTGCTGCACAGAGTGATTTACCGCACAAAGGATTCTGTCATGCAATAGATTTTTGTCACGCAGAGGATTTCTTTGCACAATGGATGATGTCGAGCAGTGGATTTCGTCGCGCAGTGGGTTTTCATGCGTAGGATGTTGTCACGCAATGGTTGTCATCGCGCAGTGGATTTCATCACGCAGTGGATGTTGTCGCGCATAGGATGTTGTCGCATATTGGATTATGTCGTGCAGTGGATGTTGTCGCGCAGTGGATTTTTCCACGCAGTGGATGTTTTCACGCAGAGGATGTCATCGTGCAGTGGATTTCCCTGCGCACAGGCTACAGGTCGCATGGTGAAAATGATTGGTTTAGTGGTCAACTTCAAGATCAATTTATGACCAACTGGAGAGGAATTTTGAAAATCCCCGAGAGGTTTTTGTCAAGGACAAACCAAGTAATAAAAAACTCTCTCATATTTGAAAAATGTGTCACATATTGGGAGATTCGAAGGAATTTTTGAGCCCTATTTTTCATCTTTCATGATTTCCTGACCGAGACATTTTTTTACGACACATATTCCGGCTAGTTGGAGATGCATTTAAAGAAAAAAAAATAGGTTTTTCTTTATAACTATCTTAGCTACAAAAACCTCTCTCAGTTTCTAAAAATAATTTTTTATCAGTGAGATACGATGTCATATCTAAAGCCTATTTTTCCATTTTACTGCACAATCTGATGCATGTTTTGTTGTAAGTTACTATTGTGTAGCAGCCTTGTTGTGAAAGGGTGACAGAGTGCCCAATAGTGCATAGGACGACTCATCACAACCATATGGTCGAATGTTGATCATGATCAATTATTGTAAAGAATATTTCGGTTACGATTATGATTTGGCTAAGTCGGGTATTCTATTTTTAGTGAATCTGTTGAAGTTATTGTTCTCTTTCAAAGAAAATGGATCCATGATTCTAGGAGGGAGTAGTTCGACCCTAGAAGCCAAGGGTGACATTAGTTTTCTATATATGGGGATCATTTTCATGTAAACAGGGTTGGTTGTCAAATTTGGTAGACGGCAGCTATTGTTTGTAATCTGAGTTTTTGACCGAAATTTAATGCAAAGGTCCTGTAACTTGACGAAAAGATTCTAGTTGTAGCAGTTGGATGTATTGTACCTCTTTATTTGCGTATGTGCTTCCTTTCATATTTATTCATATATTTTTCTGTATATTTAGGAATGAATATTCAAACCTATGGATTCGTTGCGCAACGCCCCTTATTCGCGCCACTTAGACAAAACATTTTCTTCTAAAAGTTAACCCTGAATTCACCCGTAGCGGTGCTTCGAGTTATTTCCTGTGTTTTTCTCCCACCTCACATTATGGTTTTACATTGAAGACTGTTACTCTTCTAGCCTTATCCTCTCAAGTTCAATCACTGAGTCATTTTTCTCCATCATTTCCTCAGATCAACTCCATATCCCAAGTCTTACTTTCTTGTGCCAATATAACCATAACCCATTATATCAAAGGTGTTAAATATAGCCACTACTTTCAAAGCCATATCTTGCACATCGACTACGCCTACCGAGAGAGCCCTCCCTGGGTCCGAAAGGCTAGTTTCGGGTCTCAAAGTCAGTTGAAAAAGTTACCTTCATCGCTTGTTTATCAGCTGAACAGATTTATGGAGTGCTAACATTTTGGCGCCGTTGTCGGGGATGGAATTGAATGAAAATTTCCCTGGGAAGAATGACATTGTTGCATTTCTAAGGTTTGAGAGTAGTAGACACATAGGCACATATTGGATGTATTTCTTCTTTGGCAACTCCACACATTAGAAAATCAGTTGAAGGTGATTCCACTGGGAGAAGAATCCAGAGCTAATGTTTCCATGGCGACTCCAATCAAGCTTCAAACGCAATTCAAAGACTCCACTAGAGAATGAGACATGTTGACAGAGATATGGAAGGGGAGTATGGAAAAATAAGGTACTTGAGCTTAAGTTTAGTTCAATAAGTACTTTTTTGTTTTATCAATATATTCTTGTCCTTTCCTGAGTTTTTCAAAAGAATATTTCTTCACTTACTGCATTCAAATGAAGCCCAAATATCTACCCTTGTATATACTCCATGGAAAAATGTAGGTATACCTCCTTCTTCTTGTATAACTGATATTCACCAAGCTCCTTCCTTTGAGCCATATGATGTTCGTGATCATTCTTGTGAGATTAATGAAACCAAATTTGAGCTTGTACCTTCTGTTCTTAATCCTACACCCTCCAAGATTTAAGAAAGATATAGTCCTCTTAAATTCCCTTCCATCCTTCGTGACTTTCCTCTAAAACATTATAAGTACCTTCCTCTGTTCGATGGAGAGATTGATGTAAAGTCGGCTAAAAAACATATCCAAGTCTTTGAGCATTTGATAGAACTCTTTGAGATCGAACATGATGATGTGTCTATGAGGGCCTTTTCTCGATCCTTACAAGGAGATGCCGAAGCATGGTTCGGACATTTGCAACCTCAGTCGATTAGCTCGTGGGATGGACTGAGGGAAGCATTCTATAGATTTTGGGGTGAGAGAAATTCATGGGATCTACTCCTTTCAGAGTTTTATGCCATGAGAAGAATGAAATATGAAACCATCTCAAATTTTAGTAGGAGGTTTTCTAGTCTTTATTATAAACTGCCTAAAGAAATTCAACCCCCTGAAGTTGTTGTCATTCTCCATTATGTAACAACCTTTCAACTAGAATTATCTTTTCGTTTGATGGAGAGGAAGTCTATGTCTTTGCAGCAGATGTTCAGCAATGCTTAGGAAGTTGAAGACAATATTCAAGCATGTAAGGAGCAGCAAAATCAGATTTTGGATGAGAAATTGAAAGCTGAGGAACCAGAGACTGTGCATAATATGCAGGAGGTTGATCATGTCATAAGATTTCCTGAAGGATGTCATGAAAATTTGTTTGAAAAGAATGATGATCAGCTTGAAGAACAAGCTACTCTCCTAAATTGATTTGATATTAATTTAGCTTATGATCTATCTCATGACAAGCACGGGGCTGATTGTTTTATGTATTCATTTGTAGACAGTCAAGAAAATGAATTTGCAAATCAGCTTGTTGAAGAGCAAGTTGATGTCCCAATATTTTTCTTGTTAGATGATATTGTTGATTTGACCATACAAGATGAATCTGAAAATGAGTATGTTCAGCAATCCAAAGAAATTGAAAAATGTGCATATGACAGTGATGAAGAAAATGAAGAGAGTTTTAAATCAGGTGAAAGAACCTTGACATTGTATTTTTCTTCTTTCGAATTGTTGAAGCAAAATGTTTATAATGTTTCAAATCGGAAATCCTACATGCATGATGTTGAATATGAAGAAAGCAGTGGACTTGCAAATGAAAATTGTCTTACGTTACATTTTTCTTCCTTTGAATTGTTGAAAGCAAATCATGAGATAACAGAGGAAGCAGTGACGTCTGATTGCATTCACAGTGACATTGTTTTACATGAGAAAATTGTTATTAGTGAAGAGGACCAACAACCTTCTCATACTTTTAATGACCCTGTTGTTGATTACATGGAAAGTTGTTTCAGTTTAGATATGCAGCATGTGAACAACTACCATCTTGGAAATAAATATGATGGTAAATCAACATCAATGTTAGATATAGATTGCTTGCCAGTAGGGGTTTCATTTCATCCACCACTGTCTTCTGATTCAAAAGATTGTTATTTCCAACAGTCTCAACATATTTTTCAGCCTTTTTGTGGTAATCAACAAGTTGAATTACATGAAAACAAGGATGCAGTGAAAGGGGTGAAACATGATTGTTGTTTTATGCATGTTTTGGAGGATCCATTTGTAGTTTTGTTGGAGGCGGTAAACAACCCCAATGTTTTTAATTTTTTGAGATTGGAATTTATAGATAAATTTTTGAATGAATTAACAGTAAACAAGCTTTGGATCAATCATGTACAAATAAAGAAAAAAGTGGATAAAGTGCTTGCATGGTTGAATTGGAATTTTGATTTCACTTGATTGGAATATTTTTCAGCATATAGGGTAGCTAGGAGTGCGAATAAGCTCGGTACTACGAGCATTTCTTTTAGCAATCTGCAGTTTTCATTTTATCTTAGTTTTAGATTTCAATTTGGAGCATATACAGTTTTGGGTTTTTAGCAGATGAAGGTTACAAGTTACAGTTGGAAAGTTGAGTTTGGGAAAATCCCAATGGATTGGCACCTGGTCTATTGTTCTTTGCTACCTCACAGGGAGGATAGCATCCACGTTGGAGCCAGCTGTTAGCACCATGATTTTCATGGCTAAGGTTAGAGGTTTGTCAACAATTTTGCAAAGTCATGCATGTTAGCACCCATTTTTTTTTTATGCCTGACATCATCTAACATCTCCAAGGGTCAGTTTCAAAAGGAGGGTTTTCATTTATTATTTCCATTTGCAACTGTGCGCTGTAAAATTGGCTACACGTTGCGCATAGTGCGTTACTGCACAAAGGACTCTGTCACACAGTGGATTTTTGTCACGCAGAGGATTTTTTTGCACAATGGATGCTGTCACGCAGTGGATTTCGTCATGAAAAGGGTTGTCGCGCATAGGATGTTGTCGCGTAGTGTTTTTCATGGCGCAGTGGATTTCGTCACGCAGTGGATGTTGTCGCGCATAGGATGTTGTCGCGCAGTGGATTCTATCGAGCATAGGATGTTTTCAGGCATGGATTATGTCATGCATAGGATGTTGTCACGCAGTGGATTCTGTCATGAATAGGATGTTGTCGCGCAGAGGATGTCATCGCACAGTGGATTTTTCTGCACACATGCTATAGGTCGCATGGCGAAAATGATTGGTTTAGTGGTCAACTTCAAGATCAATTTCTAACCAACTGGAGCATAATTTTGAAAATCCCCGAGAGGTTTTTGTCGAGGACAAACCAAATAATAAAAAACTCTCTCATATTTTCAAAATGTGTCACAGATTGGGATATTCGAAGGAATGTTTGAGCCCTATTTTTCATCTTTCATGATTTCCTGTCCGAGACATTTTTTTGCGACACATATTTCGGCTAGCTGGAGATGCATTTAAATAAAATGAGAGAGGTTTTTATTTATAACAATACTAAATACAAAAAACTCTCTCAGTTTATAAAAATAGGTTTTTATAAGTGAGATACGGTGTCATCTTTAACACCTATTTTTCCAGTTTGTTGCACAATCCGTTGTGTGTTTTGTTGTAGGTCACTGTTGCGTAGCAGACTTGTTATGAAAGGGTGACAGAGTGACCAATAGTGCATGGGATGACTCATCATAACCATATGCTTGAATTTTTATCATGATCAATTATTGTAAAGAATATTTCAATTACGATTATGATTTGGCAAAGTCGGGTTTTATAATTTTAGTGAATCCGTTGAAGTTATCGTTCTCTTTCAAAGAAAACGGATCCATGATTCTAGGAGGGAGTAGTTCGACCCTAGCAGCCAAGGGTGACATTATTTTTCTATATATGGGGATCATTTTCATGTAAACAAGGTTGGTTGGAAAATTTGGTAGACGGCAGCTATTATATGTAATCTGAGTTTTTGACCGAAATTTAATGCAAAGGTCTTGTAACTTTACGAAAAGATTCTAGTTGTAGTAGTCGGATGTATTGTGCCTCTTTATTTGTGTATGTGCTTCCTGTCATCTTTATTCATATATTTTTTTGTCTATTTCGGAATGAATTTTCTAACCTGTGGATTTGCTGCACATCGCCCCTTGTTTGCACCACTTAGACAAAAGGTTTTCCTCTAAAAGTTAACTCTGAATTCACCCGCAGCGGTGCTCCAAGTTATTTCCTGTGTTTTTCTCCTACCTCACATTACGGTTTTACACTGAATATTGTTACTCACCTAGCCTTATCATCTCAATTTCAGTCACTGATTCATTTGTCTTTGTCATTTCCTTAGATCAACTCCATATCCCAAGTCTTACTTTCTTGCACCAATATAACCAGAACCCATTATATCAAAGGTGTTAAATATAGCCACTACTTTCAAATCCATATCTTGCGCGTAGACCGTGCCTTCCGAGAGAGACCTCTCCATATATGAAAGGCTAGTTTCGAGTCTCAAAGTCAGTTGAAAAAGTTACCTTCGTCGTCTATTTATCAGTTGAACAAATTTACGAAGTGATAACACACTGGATATCTATTGTTGTTCTCCAGATCTCTATGTTATTGTATTTAGTATGTTATTCATTTAGTTCCACTCATAAATCTAGATCAGTGGTATCAAAGTGGTCTGCTCTTCATTTATTTTTCTTCATGCATGTCCCCAACAAGATTTGGGTACAAGAAGTTGGGACTTGAACTAGTCGATCCTTTGCAATATTGGTCGCGCTGAGCCTGACAACAACCCATGGGGGAAGAGAAGAAAGATGATGGAGTAGGATATCCTTTTAAATTGTTGCTCGAGGAAGCCCTTGTTCGACAAAGGAATGAAATTATGGACAACTTTGCACAGATCCTTCAATAGCTACCCACAGGAGACGCATCTTCATCAAGCAACCATGCAACCCCCTTCAAGGTACAAGTAAATTTTGATATTCCATTATTTTAAGGACTGATAGATGCGGACGTTGTAGATAAATGGTTGAATCTGCTCGAAGGGTATTTTTCGGTTCATAATTTTTTCGACAGGGAAAAGATTACTTTTGCACTCCTCAAGGTCGTCCCCTTTGTTAAGGAATGGTGGGATACTTACTCTGAGAAAAGGACCATAGAGAAATCTGAAATATTTCTAGTTTCCCCCACATGGGATTCCTTCAGGGATGCCATTAAATAACATTACTACCTTGTTGGAAGTTACGAGGAACAGTACAAAGATGGACCACACTGTGTCAGGAAAGGGACCAGACAGTATCAGATTTCACCAATATTTTCCATACTCTGCACACCAAATTGGGTATCAAAGACTCTGAATGACATCTGGTGCTAAAATAATGTGGTTTTCTACATAAATACATTCAAACAAAAATAGATTTTCTAGACATTGCATCATTAGGCGTGGCTTATAGATATGTTGTCAAGATCGAGCAGAAATTTAAGCAGAAGAGGTGAGAGTTTGGATCTGCAAACTACTCATAGTCGAAGCAGGGCAAAGGTGACCCCAACCCAAAAATCAAGGGACAAAGCAAAGATGTCCACTCTTAGGATAACCAGTCCAAGCCGCAACCCAATAAGGGTAATGAGAAGTCGAAGAAGGACACAGGGAAGTGGTGTGAATACCATAAAATCCCTTGGCACAACACCAAAGAATGTCGCTCCAAGCAATCACTACTGGTCGAGCTAAAGGATTCAGAGTCAGAGGTAGATTCTGACTCTGAATCAAATCTACAAGGAGGGAAGTGAATTATCAGTGTTGAACCCAGTGCCACTTTTTCTACCACCAAATTCCAGCCAAGCGAACCAGAAGAACTAGAGGAAGGGGAATGCCTCTTCCACTCACAGATGTGGGTAAAGGGGGCTTCACTTCATTTCATTGTCAATAGAAGCAGTCAGAAGAACTTGATCTTAGTGGAGGTTGTTAAATGGCTAGACTTTTCAATGACACCTCACCCGCATCCCTACACCATCGGTTGACTTCACCAAGGAAGAGATCTTCGTGTCAGCCAACAATGTCATCTACCCTACGGCATCAAGCCCTTCAAAGATGAGGTATTGTGTGATATTTCTCCGCTTGAAGTTTGTGATGTTATTTTAGGACAACCATATTTGTGGAGAAGACATGTTGTGTATGATTTTAGACCCCGCAGTGTTATTATTACTTTGGGTAGACAATTGTACAGGATAGCAAAGGTAGTGTCGCCTACCGCTATTTATTTAATCTATGTTAAGCAATGCAGCAAGGTCATTTCATAGACCGGTAGGTTCATCTTATTTTTTATCCATGCTCACAGTAAGTAGAAGGTATTCGCCACATCCATGACCTCTACACATGGCCTCTCTTTGTAGCAGAAGAAAGTGGATGGGATCGTGGAAGAGTATAGAGACATCTTATCCTCACCCACTGGGGTACCTACGAACTTCCAGGTCAAGCATCCAATTGATCTAACCCCTGGTGAACCTCTTCCTAATGGACTAGTCTATCATCACTCACTGATAGAAAATGATGAAATCAAGTGTCATATCCAAGAGATGTTTCAAAAGGGGCACATCAGACCCAAATCCTCCTCTTGCAGAAGCCCGATTGTACTAGTGCAGAAGAAAGATGGGACCTGACGGCTCTGCATTGATTACAGAGAATTAAACAAAATCACAGTCAGGAACCGGTACCCAATTCCTCAAATTGATGACCTTATTGACCAACTCAAGGGGGAAAATTTCTTCAGCAAGATTGACCTAAAGTAAAGCTACGACCAAGTTCCCATCGAACCGACTGATGTATGGAAGACAACTTTCAAATCTAAAGAATGTCTCTTCGAATGGTTGGTCATGCCCTTTTCTTAACAAATGCACCAGAAAATTTCATGAGGTCGATAGATGATGTATTGAGACCCTTCACCAACTCTTTTGTGGTAGTATATCTGGATGACATCCTCATCTTCAACAAAACTTGGGAGGAGCACATGCATCATATTCAGCAGGTTTTTAGCACTCTACGACAGCACAAGCTATTTTCCAACTTGGAAAAATGATCCTTTGGCATGAACAAGTTACAATACTTGGGCTACATTTTTGATGAGCATGGGGTACAGGTGGATCCATCTAAGATCCAAGTCATCTGTGATTGGCCAGCCCCAACCACACTAACTAAGCTTCGGAGCTTCTTGGGACATGCCAACTTCTACCGACGATTTGTGTTAGGATTCTCCCATATTGCATGGGCCCTCATCCAAGTGACCAAGGGTGGTGGAAAGGAAAATTGCACATGGGGGAAGGCACAACAACAAGCATTTGATGATCTAAAGCATCGATTGTGCTCAGCTCCAGTACTCTCCTTAATCGATCTGCAACACCCATTCGAGATTGAGACTGAAGCATCTGACTATGTTGTGTTGGAAGGTTTACAGTTGAGAGTAAGCTTGTCATTGATGGAAAGAATAGCGATGGAAAAGATCATCATGATCAGCAGCACAGTGATAATGGAAGAGGAGGAGCAACAGTGAACATTGGATCTTATTCAAAATCCCCGATGACCGTCAGATATGAATTCAGAGAGGAGTAGCACGCAGTAGACGAGAATAGATCTCTGGCGTTCGATCTAAGCATGGGGTACATCCATTGTTGGATCAAGGAGGACCTGCACTTTCATTACACGGCAAAGTGGTGAAATCGCTAAGGTGGAAAAAATCGCGAAGCGGCGAAATCACGAAGTGGCGAAATCGTGAGAAGATC
>JASDQU010011693.1:870-38905 GCA_032191745.1 Picea mariana | reverse complement strand
AACTTCTCATTTCCACTTAGGAATGGGTAATGGTTGTAGAAAATTAGTTGGGTGTCTGTGCTTTGTCTTGACCTTTTGACATTCCAAACATCTGGATATATAATCAACCACTTCTTTCTTCATACATGGCCAATAATATTGGCTCTTGACAACTACAATAGTTTTCTGGTAACCTGGGTGCCCAACATAAGACACATTATGCATTTCTTTTAACACCATATTTTTCAACTCCTGAAAAATTTGGCACATAAAATCTACCCCTATTCATCAGTGTTTCATCCTCTTTTAACTCATAATCTTCAATTTTCTATTGCAAAATACCTTGTTATAAATTTTCTTTTATTTCCATGTATTGTTGATCTGATTTTGCAGCCTCTAAAATTCCATCTTTCAAATATGATTTATGCATGTTAATGGTTGTAGCATGCATCTCATGCACTCTCCTACTAAATGCATCAACCATCTTCTTCTCTTTACCTTTGATATGCTTTATATCAAATTCATACTCACTAAGTAATTTCAATCATCTTCTTTTCCTAGCATTTAAAGTTGGTTTTCCAAACAAATATTTTAGACCATTATGGTTTTTTCTCAACTCAAATCTATTCCCCATGAGGTAGTGCCTCCACATTTTCGAATCATTCAATATGGTTGCCAATTCTAAATCATGAGTGACATAGTTCCTTTCATGCTCTTTTAATTTTTTTGATTCGTAACACACCACGTACCCATTATGACTAAGGACTTCACCAAGCCCKTCTTTGTATGTATCAGTGCACACAACAAAATCTTCATTAGGATCAACAATTCTCAAAATTGATGCACTTGTTAATAATTTCTTTAGGTGTTGGAAACTTCTTCCACACTTAGAAGTCCACTCAAATATCACACTTTTCTTTTGCAAGAATGTGATTGGGTGTGCAATATTTGAGAATCCCTCAATAAATATTCTATAATACACTGAAAGACCCATGAATGATCTCACCTCAGAGACATTCCTTGGTATTGGCCATTCCTCAATGCATCTTATCTTTTTCAGATCCAATGCTATCCCTTCCTCTAAAATGACATGTCCCAAATAATGTATCTTCCTCTCATAAAATGAGCACTTGCTCAACTTTGCATATAGTTGATTCTACCTCAACACTCATAGCACCATCCTCAAGTGTTTTTCATGCTCTTCTTCATACTCGGAGTAAATAACAATGCCATCCAAGAATAAAATGACAAACTTGTCCAAGTAATCTCTAAAAATACCATTCATTAAACACATGAAGACAATTGGTGCATTTGACAACCCAAATGGCACCATTATAAACTCATAATGGCCATACCTCATTCTGAAGGTTGTATTGTTGATGTCTTCTTCTTTAATTATCACCTGATGATAGCCTGATCTGAGGTCAATCTTGGCGAATATTTTTTTGCATCCTTCCGCTAATCGAAAATATCATCTATCATTGGAAAATAATACTTGTTCTTCATTGTCACCTTATTCAACTATCTAAATTCAATGCAAAGCCTCAACGTTCCATCCTTATTTTTCACAAACAATACTGGGGCACCCCAAGGTGACACACTTTGGAGTATATACTCCTTCTTCATAAGCTCCTCAAGCTACATTTGCAATTCCTTCAACTCTGGTGTACTCATCCTATAAGGAGTCTTGGATACTGGTGCTTCTCCAGGCATCAACTTTATTGATAAATCAACATCTCTCTTGGGTGGAAATCCCAATATTTATCTAAATACGTCTTCAAACTCTTTTAGGATTGCATAGTCTTCAATATTTCGAGCTTTATCCTTAGGTGTCTTTTTCATATGTGCTACAAATATTTGGCATCCTTTCCTGAAGTGTTTCTTCAACTGTAAGGATGAAACTTCTCTAATAGTTACTACCCTAGAATACCTTGAACTATCTTCAAGTTCTCTTCCTCATCCAAGCAAGTAAATTCCTTATTATAATAGTCTAGGACAACATAATTCTTGTCCAACCAATCCATACCAATTAGGCAATCATAGGAGCCCAAATGTATGATGTTCAAATATGCCCTTGTGCTCAGTCCATTCATGTCCATTGGACATCCTTTAACCATTTCAATAATTTTCCTTTTAGCTCTTGTATCTAGATGCACCAACCAAGGTTTCTCAATCTTGCATCTTGGAAACTGAAATCTTTTCATCATCTTAGGATATGGATAACTATGACTAGCTCCTAAATCAATTAAAATAACAATGGGTTGGTTGTTGATCTTACCTTCCACTTCAACCATGTGAGACTAAAATTCAACTTTCTTGTTGTCCAAGGCTGTATAGATCCTTGACACATTTCTTCCTATGTCCTCTACTGTATCATCTTGTTGTACATTGTGAACAGTCCTCACTTTTTCATCTTGATGGGGACAATCTATGTATATTTGATATCCCTCACAACCCTAACATTTCATAGGTTGTTTCCTTGGTCTTTGCCCCATTGTTTCTATTATTTTGGTCTCTTTAGGGCTAGTTGTCCATGAGTATTTTTTTTTTTAAGAATGGTGGCTTGGTCTCCTTCTTCCTCTGCTCCATTTTTCTTCTCTTCTTGTGTTCACAATCCTTTTGGAAATTTGGTCTTCCTCTATGTTGATCATAGAGGCATTTATCTCTCCTTATGGTTTCCTCGACTGTCTTGGGATCATCATAATGTATCTTATCAGTGAAAATTGATGGCATCCCATCAAGTCTTAATAAAATATTTGTTACATTTAATTTATTAAATATTAAAATATTTTTTTAATTTTTATTAATTATTAAGTTATAAGGTCTTTAAGTATATGTAAGGTTTTTAAATTCCATCCAAAAATACTTTCTGCTCAAGTGGGGATGGCACAAAGACACCCAATCTTGACTAAACCATTGAGGAATAAATAAAGAAATCATAATGCAAAATAAAGATAATATTAAAAATATTATTACATCTAAATTATTTAAGGATAAATTGTGGTGCCATAAACAATTGGAGGGCAAACAAAAATTAAGATAAAAAGTATCTCTTTGTTTTGACTAGTGTAAAGAAGAAAATCAACATTGTTAAAATAAAACCAAATTCTCACAAACTCCATAGTGAAAATGAGACTTGGATATTTCCCAAAACTTATTGGGATGAAAGAATATGAAAACCACTCTCTTAAAATGTTCATATCTTGATTAGATCTCAATTTCAAAAGATTTTCACAATACTAACCTTGTAACTCAAAGAAACTATGGTGATATTGAAACGTTTATTTTAATGTTTTTTAATCACATAAATGAAATTTTAAAAAAATCCAAGTAATCCTTAGCTTCTAGATCATTTGACCTTATAATTATTATCTGTATCTATGAGAGAAACCTTTGAATGAATTCACGAGTTACCAATGGCCTAATTGAAGTTACGAGCACCGACTCTCCTGCATTTTTGAGGTTGACATAGCTTAATACAAACCCATGGATTAGAGAGTAATCGACTAGTGAGAATAGGAAGACATGGAATCTCATAATTATTACCAAGTAATCCTTACATTTGCAAATAATTTTACCTTTATAATTATTCTTTGTATCTATGAGAGAAACCTTTGAATGAATTCACCGGGGACAAATGGCCCAATTGAAGTTAGGAGCACCAACTCTCCTGCATTTTGAGGTTGACATAGCTTAATACCAAACTCATGGATTGGAGAGTAATCGACTAGTGAGAATGAGAAGACATGGAATCTCATAATTATTACCAAGTAATCCTTACCTTTGCAGATAATTTGACCTTTATAATTATTGTTTGTATCTATGAGAGCAACCTTTGAATGAATTCACCGAGGACAAATGGCCCAATTGAAGTTAGGAGCACTGACTCTCCTGCATTTTGAGGTTGACATAGATTAATACCAAACCCATGGATTGGAGAGTAATCGACTAGTGAGAACAAGAAGACATGGAATCTCATAATTATTACCAAGTAATCCTTACCTTTGCAGATAATTTGACCTTTATAATTATTGTCTGTATCTATGAGAGCAACCTTTGAATGAATTCACCAGGGATAAATGGTCCAATTGAAGTTAGGAGCACCGACTCTCCTGCATTTTGAGGTTGACATAGCTTAATACCAAACCCATGGATTGGAGAGTAATCGAATTGTGAGAACGGGAAGATATGGAATATCATAATTAGTAATCCTTACCCTTGCAGATAATTTGACCTTATAATTATTGTCTGTATCTATGAGAGAAACCTTTGAATGAATTCACCAGAGACCAATGGCCCAATTGAAGTTAGAAGCACTGACTCTTCTACATTTTGAGGTTGACATAGTTTAATACCAAACCCATGGATTGGAGAGTAATCGACTAGTGAGAACGAGAAGATATGGAAGCTCATAATTATTACCAAGTAATCCTTACCTTTGCAGATAATTTTACCTTTATAATTATTGTTTGTATCTATGAGAGCAACCTTTGAATGAATTCACTGGGGACAAATGGCCCAATTGAAGTTAGGAGCACTGACTCTCCTGCATTTTTAGGTTGACATAGCTTAATACCAAACCCATGGATTGGAGAGTAATCGACTTGTGAGAATGGGAAGATATGGAATCTCACGGAGTTAATGGAGATATCGACTTTGAGTGCCTGGACAAATTGATGAGAATCTGACTAGGTGTGATGTGATGTTCTATAGCAAGGTTGAAGCATAACTGTTAATTTTTAATAGGAAGTCTATGAATTCATGCGAGGCCGAGGGTTAGAAGCAAGCAGGAAACACTTTTTCTGGGAGTAGGCTAACTCGGGAGCAATCTTCCCTTCAGAGTGTCTCTTCTTGTTGGTTTTTCGGTGGTGTGGTTTTAAATTTCTGGTCAACTTAGTACTTTGGTTGATTTTCTGAGCATTTGAGTTGGTTTAATATTTGATCGTGCATGCATGGAACTTTGATTGTGCAAAACTCAGACTATCCATGAAAATGTGACCTGATTCAGGACCATTTTTTTACCTAAAAATCCACTATGTTTGCTACATGTTTAGCCTACTCTCTTTCTCTCTGAGCGTGTGAGATTAGGGCTATTTGACTAGATCCCATTCATGGTCAATCTGTTGTGCGGATGGAACTCTAATGTGGAGAGCATATGTGCTGGCGTGCCCATGACATCGTGGTCTTCCTTTTCAAGGCAACTAATTAGCATGAGATTCGTTACGGATGTGTGCGAGATTGGATTGGTAATGAATGATATTCGGAAGAGAGAAAGGTAATCACCGACATGAGAGAGATAATAGCCCCATATCCCACGAGACAAGTTTTTTGGTTTGATTGCTAATTTTTCCTTTTCCAAATCAAATCAAGAAAGGCTACTAACTTATTATTAAAAAAATAAAAAATATAGATACAAATATGTTATAAATTATATTTAACTTTTTAGAATATAATAATATTTTTTTTAATGTTTGATATATCAATTAAAAGTATCAAAAGTATTGGGGCTCAGTCCTTCCTAAGTTAGTTGGGTAATATATGTTCAACAATAAAACACTTAATTAGGAAATATATGCTCAACAATGAAACTTAATATAATTGAAGGCACAAGCAATGAATAGTTTTTGTCAAAAGATAATAATTAAACAATACATAAAATAAATAAGAATAACATTATTATTTATGCAACAAGAGAATGAAAAGAATAAAGAAAAAACAAGTGAAAACATTTAGTATTGTTGACACAAAAATATTTAGCATAAGACTTTGTTAAAAACAAGGAAAAATGAAAAGTATTAAATGTTCAATGGGGAGGTTAGAATATGGTGGAAGAAAATAAGTGAAATGTTCAATGGGAAGGTTAGTATATGCATGAAAAATTGTAAAGTGTTTGGACCAAATGCAAATAAATGAAATGGTTAGCATATGTTGGAAGCAATGTAAACTATTTGGACTAAAAACATTTAAGATAAAAGTTTGTTAAAATATGCAAGACGGTAAATTGTTCAATGTAAAGTAAAGCTTAGTAAGTTTTTAATATTGAGTAAAACTTAATAATTAAATAGTAAATGTTCAATGTGGATCAAAACTTAGTAAGTAAATAAGGGAAATGTTGGATGGGGGGTTAGCATATGCTAGAAACAATATAAATAATTGAAGTGTTCAGTGGGGAGGTTAGGATATGCGAGAAGCAATGTAAAGTGTTTGGAAGTTAGGATAGGGAGTGGAAATTACAAAAATTGGAACAAGTCTGAAATATAGGTTCCCGAGTTTAATCTGTGAAATAGTTAATTGACTTATCCTTTGTATTTGCAACTGATTTCTACTTTAGTCGTTGACTATGCATTTGAAGAATAATATAAACAGTATGACATCTTAACTGAAAGATGCTATAGCCGTTCCAGGGGAACAAGAGCTTCAAAAATAAATAATAAAATAACTAAATCTTTGATTTGACTCTTTCTATTGTGGGGAAGTAAATGTGTGTGGATATAAAGGATAGTGATGGAATTATGGGATATTCACACATAAAAGTCAGTGAAAAATGCGTGGAGGCTAGCATGTGAGAGAAACAAAGGACGCAAAGCTATCAACACAAAATATCATATTTAGCATTGGAGTATGTAGAAAAAAAAAACCCAAAAACATGTAGCATAAAACTTAATAAAAAAGAAGTATGTGGAGGCCAAGATGTGTCAGAAGCAATGTAAAGTGTAATGATCCCAGGATTCGATGGAAGAAATGTAAAGTTTGTGGATGATAGGATGTGTGGGTGTGCAAGAAGAAAAGGGCATGTAGTTGTCCCTACAAGACATGGAATTTAGCATACAACTATATAAAAACATCTACCATAAAAAATTGTAAAGAGATTACGGAGATGAAGATGTAGAGAGGCAATGAAGAGTGTATTGAGCCCAAGATGTGCAAAAAACAATGTCAAGTGCATGGAGGCTAGGATGTGCTCGAGACAATGCAAAGTGTGCACAATTTAGGATATACATAAAGCAGATGTGGTTGAGTTCCTTGTACAACATATCTTTCTTGCGGAGACTCCTGAAATTGTCAGTAGCAGATCAAGAAGTTGTTACCGGTATGAATGATTTTTTTTTCCACAATTCAGAAAAGACAATGTGAAAACGACGGAAGACATGAAATAGAGTGAAAAAACAACAGTATTTTCAAACTTCTAACACAATAGGAAAAGTGTTTTTCAACCAAAGCTCATAAAAAACAATGTATAGAGAACTAAACCGATCAAATACACTGCCAAAAAAGAGGAATCATTGATGTTACAACTTAATGGGAAAACTAGTTTTGTAAATAACACAAATGGAAAACAACATTGTGCAAGTTCAAGTGTTGGTCCACTAGACAATTTTCAATGGAGGAGGGCAAATGCTTTTACAATTTTTATGCGATTTAAATGGAGCAACATAAATTGTTGGGATAGACAATTGAAACAAAACTTGACAATGTAGTTGGTTTGTTAAGTAAACATTGACAAAGAAAACAATATTTGAGAAAGAACAAGGTTGTATTCTATTTAGTATTTACAATACACTATAAAATTCACAAATGATAGCATAAAGGTCAAAATAGCATTTTGCAGAATGAAAGTAAATATCCACACGTGTAGAAAAATTAACGTGATATTTCATCGAAAAATCATAAACACTGAACATAGAATTGACTATTCAGTTTAAAACTCAAAGGGTTGAAAATTAGTGGCCATCTATGCCAAGACAATGCTTTGGCAAGCACAAAAAAGTATGCAATTGTCTTTTACATAATTCTTGTGAAAAAAATAAAAGTCAAAATAACATTTTGTAGAATGCAAGTAAAGTACCACATATGCATAGAGCTTAGCATGTTGTTTCATTGAAAAATCATAAAGAGTGAAAATAGACTTGAAAATTCAATTTTAAACTCAAATCATGGAAAATCACTAGCCATCTATGCTAAAGACTTCTTCGACAAGCTAAAAATATATACAATTGTATTTTAAATAATGCCTATAAAAAGTAAATGTATTTTTCCAAATGGACTGGGATTGGGGCTCCCGTGGACCGGTAAATAGAAGAAAGCCCTGAAAGAAAGATGGAAATGTAGTTAGAAACTAGTGTTAAGTCTGTAGAGGACATAAAACAAATAATTATGAGCAATTACCATGTCAACAAAAGAAAAGGATAACATAAGCATATGAAAACAGTAGACTACTTACCAATAAGAAAATATTATGTTAGTCTAGTTTGTCTTTTGTTGTTGTGCATGTGCCTTCATAACATTTCTTTCTTTGTACTTCTGTTGAATAAATTGTATATGGTGGCTATTCTAGTTAACAATCTATTGCAAGGTGTTCTTGACTCGGTTATCAATATAGTTATTGATTGGTGGGATGGTGATTTATTGCTTAACTTGAAGCACAAAAATGTGGTCCTCTATTTCTTTGTGTTCCACTTGTAATTGTTTGATGGATGACAAGTGCTCTTCATTGTAATTGTTTGATGGCCGACAAGTGCTCTTCATTGTAATTGAAAAATGTAACAAGACACTGTTTAATTTCTTCTTCGGGAAACTCCATGAGGTTTTAGAAGTCATTAGTTAATGAAGTATTCATTGACACCCAATGACTATCAAGCTCCTCTTTAGTGATCTTCATTAAATTTTTGAAAAGATGTGGACCCTGCATTTCTTTAATGACATCAAATGCTTTTAAAATAGCATTGTCTCCCCTTTCATTGATTTTTTTCAGAAGCAACAATTGCATCTTGCAACATTTTTACTCGTTGTTCCCAACCTGCCTTTATTTTATTTATTTTACTACTATTGGGTAGTCCTTGCTAATTTATTTGGTGGTTTGTAATGTTCCCAACTAGGCTAGGAGAGAATTTTAATATTTTCTGCCCAAAATTTGTTGTTCTTATATGAATGTACTGTTAGCTTCTTATAGATAATTTGTTGAATGCGGAATATTGTCAAACATATAGCATATATTCATTACACAAAAATGGAGCATATAATCATTTCATCTTATTATCGATGAAAACTCCCAAAATTAGTACAATGATGTCTAATGGTTGTAATAATAGTTGCAGAATACTATTGAACACACAAATCTAATGGTTTCCAAGAATATACACAATATACTACATAAACACACAAGAAAACCTCGAATGATGCCAAATTGTGGTGTCCATTGATCCAAAACTCACCAAGCCTTACTCTGCTCTACTCTAGCAACGTTGATCTGTAGTCAACCCCCTCTTGAGCTCCTCACAATCCCCATCTGGTAGATGGATGCAAGCCCCAATTCGCAAAGGTCCTCGCAGGACGATTGCGGGGCGTCTAGCAGGGCCTCACGAAACAACTTGTACTCAACCCATGGGGGTGTCCCCTTTAACAGATGCACGCAACCATCTTGGCACATGTAGATATGAAACTCGTCCTCTTCCTGAAAATCACCTCAAACACTCTTTTCAAGATGATATGCTTCCCAACTCCCTTCAATATGAAATCAAACACCAAATGAACTCCAATGAGAACTCTAGATCAATCCTCCTCTTGTCTAGCTAGGGTGGGTATTGCACCACTAAAACCAAACCTGCAGTGGAAGGATTTTGCCAAAAAATCCAATGAAAACGTTGGCCATAAAATCACTCAATAAGATATCAAATCATAATTCCAAGGGGAAAGGTTACTCTATTTATCTTTCCTTTGGACCTTATAGATATTTCCCTTGACCAAATCAAATCTTCACTTTATTTTCCCTCCAATTTCATTTAAATATAATTGTTTATTTTATTTAATGTCACTTTTAGGATTTGTCATTGTTTTTACCTAGTGACACCAAATAAAACTCCTTTACTCCATTTTTCCTTGTTGACGATAGCCTA
The DNA here is from genome assembly GCA_032191745.1 of Picea mariana. Classification (NCBI taxonomy): domain Eukaryota; kingdom Viridiplantae; phylum Streptophyta; class Pinopsida; order Pinales; family Pinaceae; genus Picea; species Picea mariana. Next base: position 29,033 of record JASDQU010011693.1, on the reverse strand, counting down.
TGGGAGTTGTATAGGCTATTGATTCATCCTCCATCATGGTCAATTGGAATGGGACATTATATTCCTCCCTTGCCAAGATTACTTGTCCTCAAGCAATTTCATATCAAGGTGTTGTAAGATCTGCTCTCCTTCCCAAGTAGCATGTTTTGCGGGAAATCCTCTCCATATAACCAAGTAATCTCGAATGACCCTACTCCTTAGCCTCAATTACCTGACATCAATAATCCTCTCGAGAGATAGAACCTATTGTCCCTCCTCATCTAGTGGAGGAAGATCTATCGAAGCAATAACCTACTATCCCAAAGCCTTCTTGAGGTAGTATACATGGAAGATATTGTGGATCTTACTTCCCTCTAGTAGCTCTAGCTCATATGCTACTTCCCCAACTCTACCGATCACTTTGCAGGGATCGTAAAGTGGGGCTTAAGCGTCTCTACACCACTCTTCCTCAACGACGACTGTATGTATGATTGGAATATAAGAAAGACAAGATATCCAACCTGAAAGTCACTTTCTACCCTGTGTCTATCTGCATACATCTTCTGTTGATTCTGCGCAAGCTGTAGATTTTCCTTCAAGATTCTTAAGATGTCCTGACTTTCCTATAACCAGTCCTTAGCCTTAGGAGCTCAACTCTCTCCACACTCCAAATCCAAAAAACACAAAGCATCATAGCCATACAATTCCCTGAATGGGCTCATCTAGATGGACATGTGATGAGTGGTGTTGTAGCAATGCTCCCTGATATGAAACCATTTTATACATGCCCATTTCTTCCCTGAAACATAGTTCCTCAGGTACCGCTCGATCCATTTGTTTATTATCTCGTTTTTACCATCTTTCTGGGGGTGATAGCTAGTGATATGTGTCAACTCTGTCTCGGATAACCTGAACAACTCCCTCCAAAACACACTGATAAACATGCTATCACAGTCACTAACTTTGTTCCTCGGAAGGCCATGGAGTTTGACCACCTCCCTGAAGAATAGATATGTTACCTAAGATGTGTTGTACTACGTAGGAATATAAAATAAGTGCACATATTTATTCAAATTATCCACTACCACGTAAATACAGTCCTTGCCATGCACCTTTGGTAATATTATGATGAAGTCCATGGAAATACTTTCCCACTTCTACTTCAGAATCGGTAATGGTTGAAGCAGTCCTGCAGGATGTGTGAACTCTGACTTGTTATGTTGGAAAGCCATTCACTCCTTCACATGACAAAGTACATCCCCTTTGAGACCCTTCCATGAGAATATCTCCCTCATCTTCCTGTAGGTATTCAGATACTCCCCGTGTCTTGTGAGTGGTGCATCATGCATTGCCCTCAAAATATTTTCCTTGTGTGTGGACTCAGGGACAAGATAGATCTTGTCTTTGTAGTAGATGATCTCATATACTACCCTGTACTTGTGAACTTGAATACTACCTTCCATCATCTCACAAGAGAAGGTTTTCTTGGAGTATTCCACCAAGAGAACGGACTTCCAGTCTGCTAAGATATTTGTCATGGAGAAGGTTGTAGGTATCCTAGATAGGGTGTCAACAACTACATTCTTCTTTCCTTTTACATACTTAATGTCGAAACCATATGCATGTACCTTACTCACCCATTTATTTCACCTCTTGTTCAGGTCCCAATGTTCCAAGAAATATCGCAAGTTGTTGTGGTCATTCTGAACCATGAAGCATCCTCCTACCAAGTACTGTCTGAATTTGGCCAATGAATGCATGATGGATAACATTTCCTTATCATAGATCTGGTAGATCTTCTTAGGTTCCCTTAGATTCATGCTCTTGAAAGCTATCAGATATTGGTTCTACATCAATACTCCTCCTATCCCTTCACCAGATGTGTCATACTCTAGGAAAAAAGGATGTGTAAAATATGGAAGTGCTAATACTGGGAAAGTGCTCATGACTCTCTTCATTCTGTCAAATGCCACCTGTGCATCCTGTGACGATAGAAATTCCTCCTTATTGGTGAGGTTTGTTAATGGTGCAGCCAATTGTGAAAATACTTTCACAAAGCGCTTATAATAGCTACATATCCCAAAGAATCCTTATAGATTTGTGAGTGATCTAAGGGTGGGCTAGTCTAAGATGGTATGGATCTTATCCTGATGCACCTTTACTACCTCAACACCAATCACATGCCCCATATAGATTATCTTTGTCAACCCGAACTCACACTTTGCCTCCTTGGGAAAAAACAACTATTTCTCCATGATGGTGAGTATCTTGTCCACATACTTCAGGTGTTCTTCCCATGTCTTGTTGTACATGATAAGATTTCCAAAGAACACCAGTAAAAGTTTCCTCAACTGTTTTTTGAAGATATGGTTCATGCATGAATGAAATGTAGTTGGTGCGTTAGTAAACCCAAAGTGAATGAATAGAAACTCATAGTGCCCATAGTGACACTTGAATGTTTTTTTATGGATATCCTCCTCCCTAACCTAAATCTAGTCGCATCCTGAATGCAAATCAACCTTTGATAAGTACACTACTTCATGCAACTCCTCGATCAACTCATCAATCATGGGTGTTAGGTATCAATTTTTGATGGTCTTATTGTTTATTTTCCTGTAGTCTATGCATATCCTCATACTACCATCTTTCTTCTTCACCAGTACAGAAGCAAAAGAACTGGTCCGATGTGTCCCATCTCTAGAAACTCCTTTATGGCCTTCTTTATTTCTTCCTTGAATATTTTGGGATGCTTGTACTGAGTGGTGATCACGAGCTTCGACCCCTCTTCTAGTTCAATGACATGCTCAAATACTCTATCAAGTGATCTCCCTGTTGACAATGGTTCAAACACTCTTTCACGCTTTCCAAGCAATGCTTGAATATCCACAAGGTAATGTTGGCATTCCTGTGATGGCTTCTCCATGGTGATCAAGCACTATGCTACATAAGCCACATCCCCATGTCTAAATAGGGCCTCCATGCGCTAGTTAGACATGATCCAAGGAGAACTTGTCGAAATACCTATCAAGACGACTCGTTGTCCACCCTTGTCCTAAAAATCCATCCTCGTGTCCTTATAATTCATGCAGATATATCCCATCCACTACTACCACATTGAATCCTTAGAAATCCCCCACAAGGATCTTTCTCTTGGTGACAAGTGTAGTATCAATGAAGTTGTGGGTGGCTCCACCATCCACTAGTGTCGTAACCCTATGCCCCTGCATAATGCCTATGATACCGAAGATATAATATTTAGGGACTCCTGAAAGAGTGGAAATAGTCACTCCTTTAGGGCTATCTTGCAATGGATCCTGCTCTATAGTCTGTGATGGCTCACCACTATCCTTCCCAATAAATTCATCATCACTATCATCCTCCTCATCAGAAACTACCTCAATGTAATGGAATTTAACTTTTCCCATACATCTATGACCTAGTTCCCATGGATCTTTGCAACTAAAGAAAAGTTTCTTCCTCCTTAGTTCTGTCAGAGTCTCCTCATTCATCATGTCCTTCCCTGTCCATGACTTCTGAGAAAAAATTGTCTCCTTACCTCCTTAAGGGATGAAGGATTTTGTTGGTACCTTCTTGTTGATTGCATCATCCATGTCATGGGATCTCATGATGGCCTCATGCAATGTGGTTGGCATATATTCCTTCACCCATCCTCTCAGGGGTTCAACTAGAACTTCCATGTATAGCATCACTAATATTTGTTGAGAGATATATGTCACCACAAATGCCATCCTATGAAAATATGTGATGTATACTTATGATGTGTTTGTCGGTCTAAGTTGTGCCAACTCCCTAAAGTGTATCTCAAGGTCCTTATTTTCAAACCTGTCCATCAAACTATGAGTGAAATCCACATAGGAAGTGATGTTGGCATTCCATAATGTCACCATCCCATGGTATCACCATTTGTGAGCTTCTCCTTCCAAGTGCATGGTGGAATACTTAATTGCTTCAGCTTCAGTCGTTGGGTTATGTTTGATCTAAGTTTTCAACTTATGTACCCAGGCCTTGGTGATGCTATTTGTTGACCCATCAAAGGGTGGAATAGTCAACCTTTCCACCTTGCACATGAGATCAAAATTATGTGGTATTTGTGCTCCTTTATTCCCCTCCTTCGGACTATAATTATGTTTGAGGTTGCATAAGTATTTATAGGAAAATTGTTCATGGATGTCTACATCTATAGTCTTGTACTCCCTATATGAGGTGTTAATATCAAAACCTGATTCAATTACACATGTGATTCTATAGGATGCCCTATCATGAACTATTGTAATAAAGGCCTAGGAATCTTTAGGCTCCTGCTCTGAGTTGGGGTATGGTTATCGCAACTCTTAGTGTGCATTTTGTCACCCCAATGGGATCCATTGGGTCCAACCTGACCTATTCCATTCATACTCCCATGCTGGCCTATCAACTTTGTGAGCGCCTCAAGCATCTATTTCTATAACCTTGGTGTCTCTACCTCTCTTTAGGATGCTTCATGTTGACCCTTGACCAGATCTTGTAATATCTAGAGCATAGTTATATCATGGTTGTCTCACATGCTTCCTTTTGGTTCTGACTTTGTGTGATTTTCTTCTGTTTCTCTTTCCATTGACTCTCGAGAGGTTTTTCCTCCATGCCCTTTTATTCTAGGCATCAATGTATTCACAGGCTGGCAGAATCACCAACTTTGATACCTCTATAATGTTACCAACTAGGCTAGGAGGGAATTTTAATATTTTTTGCCCAAAATGTGTTGTTTCTTCTTATATGAATGTACTGCTAACTTCTTATATATAATTTTCTCAATGAGGAATATTTTCAAACATATAGCATACATTCATTACACAAATATGGAGTTGATAATCATGGCATATTATTATGGATGGAAACTCCCAAAATTAGTATAATTATGTCTAATGGTTGTAATAAAAAAATTAGAATACTATTGAGCACACAAATCTAATGGCTTCCAGTCAGCTACACAATCTACTACAGAAACACATAAGAAAACATGGAATAATGCCAACCTGTGGTGTCCACTGGTCCAAGACTCACCAATCCTTACTTTGGTCTGCTCCAACAACTCCAATCTAAAGTGAACCCCCTCTTGAGCTCCTCACAATCCTGGTCTGGTAGACAGCTATAAACCCCAATTTGCAGAGGTCCTCGTGACATGGTTGTGTGGTTTCTAGTGGGGCCTCACGGGAAAACCTGTGCTCAACCCGTGGGGGTGTCCCCTTTTGCAGATGCATGAAACCATCCTAGAACTTGTGGATTTAAAAATCAATCTCTTCCTGAAAATTTCAACAAACACCTTGCGCAAGCCAATATGCTTCCCAAATACCTCCAGTATGAAATCAAACTCCAAATGAAATACAATGAGAGCTCCAAATGAATCATCCTCTTCTATATCTAGGGTGGAAATTGCACCACAAAAACCAAACCTATAGTGGAAGGGTTTTTCCCAAAATCCCAATGAAAATGATGGCTACAAGAGCACTCAATAAGATATCAAATCATAATGCCAAGGCGAAGGGTTACTCCTCTATTTATCCTTCCTTTTTAACTTCTATATCTTTCCCCCATATTGACCAAATCAAATCTTGTGTTAGGGACTTAACCTACCTAACCTTTGACATAGGCAGTGTTGGTATTAAGGTCCGCACCTGACTGTTAAAGGGTAGAGCTAGGCCACCTCATTTGTTGGAATGATTTGTTTTTTGTAAGTTTGGTTTGTTTGTTTTGATGGTCGGCTGATGGATGAGATTCAAGAGAATGGATCTAGTTGAAAAGTTCAACAATATTCACCACAATGTTTCCCTTAGCCATTGGCATGCATTCTAGTGTAACAGATAAAATATGTAAAAGCAGAACAAAACCATTGACAAGCATACAATTTTTCACTTGTAGCTAGCAATTTTAGATCTAACATATTGCATTAAACCTAAAACAATACTTTGAATAAATTTATCAACAGTTTGTAAACACATTAGTTGAAAGATAAAAAAAAAAATTCAAGACATTCAACATGCATCCAAATAACAAGAAAACACAAGCATGATTGAGAAAAAGACAATCTGTTCACCATAAATTATATTCACTGAGTCGAAAACTTTGTAGATATCTACACTTCATAAGACCAATCTATATCCTAATAGTTTGATGCACCCAAAAAAGTTGAACCCCTTTACATTCACATATTCATCTATTTATCCACCAAAAGGATTTGAATTCCTATCTAAGATCTAAATTCTAGAGTTAATTTCTGCATTACATCCAGACCTGTAGATATCAACTTAACCATTCAGTTATGATTACAATTCATGAACACTTCTTTAAACTGAGTGAAGAAAAGTTTAAGTTCTAGTTTGTAGGGATAACTCCCCTCTTCTGGGCCCATTACTTCGAGCTAATTAAAACATTGTTTTTATCAAAAAGATCTTTATCACAACCAGATGTAATATCTCTAACTAAAACAAAAATATTCTATAACTAGAGCTAGAATCACTGTTGATAACAAAAAGTGTAAGAGTTGCACAACAAAAGTCTTCAAAGGTTGGAACTTGTTGTTGACTTTGCATGAATCCACACATATGCCACTAGCCGGAGAAAGAAACCTTTAACGTTGGAACACAGCTTGCACAGGCTTCATATTCCCTTACTCACTGACAACAAAGACTTAGATGATTTCTTTTAGGAACATGCAGGTATTTTGAAGTTTCTTCTGCAACTTTTGGTACTTTCTCTGTAGTTTTGAATGTTGCATGTCAAGAGATTGATATTGTTGCTGCAGCTCTTGAATATGCTGCCTCATGCTATCATTTTGTTGTTTGAGGGTTTCCACCTGTTATTTTTTGTCCTCCATTTCCCTGTCACCTTCAACTTTAGGCTTAGTGTCTGTTTTCAATCTGTTTCCATTTTTAAGTTCACGCTCTTCATTCGTAGCAAGCTTGTTGATATCAATGGCAATCTTAGCTTTCCTAGGTCTCATCTCATACCTGGTATTGTTCTTAGGTTTGTCTTCGATTTTGTCTTTCATAGGCTCATGTACCATTATCATTTTCCCCTTTTCCTCTGGTTTGGTCTCTTCTAAAACTTGCACTGGGATTTACTCTATTTCTGGACCAATTTCTTCAAAATCTTTCTCAGGGTCTAGACCAGTGTCCACCAAATATTTCTCTGCATATAGAATAGTGGTGAACTCTTCTTCCAAATCAACGGGTTTAACACCTGAGGTATGTCCCTTATTGCTCTTATTTATGGTCTTGCCTATGGGCATTTCCTTCAAGGTGTGGATGGCCATTTCCTCCATGTTGGTAAACCTAGAGGGGTTGTCATCAATGTCTTGATCTTCAATTGAAATAGGATTTTTCTCCTTAAGGGATGCATCGAACAAGGCTTTGTAGTTCAGCCTCAGCTGGTTGGTCAACTTGGTCTTCCAATTTGGTTTACTTGTCATTTCTGGGACATGCTCTGTTGGCACAGGGGCAGACCCAGGGTTCATCTCCTAGAGTGCACCAACAAGCCCTAACTACTATCCCTTTCGGCAACACCTGCAAAGCAGATGCAATCTCACTCGAAGTAGCTATGGGGGGTTGCAGGACCCGGGTGTCTACAACTAGAGGAAATACAAAGTGGATCCAATACAAGAACAACACAGTATCTAGATATTAGTTACCATCTTGGTCCTACATCACACAGTATATCTCATATCTAGCACAATAATGTAATAACAGATAAATCAGAAGACAAGAACACAACATAAAACCACACAACAACAAGATATATGTGGTTCACCCTCTCCCTAGGGATACATCCACAAAAATGTGCTTTATAATATATTAGGTGAAAGCATACAGTTCTATCTGCGCTCTTAGCTAGAAGATCTTGTCTCTTCTCTCTTCTCCCTTCCTTGTGCACCCAGCTGCAGGGTTGATCTTCACACCCAGCTGAAGATCTTACAACACAGACTTCTCTCACTGCTCAATGCTTCTCTCTCTCACAACAACAATAATCACTCCTAACCACAATGAACTTGGAACAAACCCTCTTCCATCATCTAGGTTCTTATTTATACACAACAATAGCTCACTGACATCCTTAGGTCGAAACCTAAGTGCCAAAACCTTAGATACCAAAACCCTAAGTGTCTAAAACCCTAGGTCAACTTGACCCACATTTTCAAGGCTTCTCCAACCTGTATTTCCTTCTTTCTCGCGCGGTGCTCTTGAAGCATCCATTGGTGGATTTTTTCGCTTGCCAATTTGTCCACGATCCGTCTTCCTCATTGATCTCCTCATCCAACGACTTGATTTATCTTACTTCGCTTCGTCTTTTCTTCTCTTCTGCTCACTTCGACCCAGTATCAGTCACTATGTCTTCTGTGCAGTTCTTATTCCATATTTTCTGCCTTAATATTCATTTACTTCTATAACCAAGGGCCAACAAGCCCCCAACACTCACCTGTGACTCATCTCGGGGCACTTCATCTCTGATCCTTCTGTTTTTCTTCAACTTCGGCTGCGCAGTGTAGCCGATGCTTTCTTCTCTCTCCTCCCCCCACTATGTGTAGAATGTGTTTTCTGTGTCTGGTACCTAGTTTCAACTGCACTTGGTACCTGGACCCTTCTTATTCAGCTTTTAATGAGAGATGCAAGGCAGCTGGTTGGCATAGTACAATTTCAACTAGCTCACATTCACCAAACCTTCCTTCCATTCTCCATTCAACATCTTCAGTTGCGCAGCTCCTCCTTCCATAACATAGAAAACCTCATATGGCCCTAGCCAATGTGTTATGAGCTTCCCTGGATGCTTCATAAATTTGCTATCATAGACCAATACTAGATCTCCTTGCTTAAATGCTTTCTTCTTGATGTGTCTGTTATGGTAGGCCTTTTCTCGTTCCTTCTGAACTTGCCGATGGAATCTGACAATAAATATATCTTATTCTAGTTCGACCAACTGCGTGATCCTCTCTTGAATAGCGCCAGTGTCATCCATATCTGTAAAGGTTGCGATTCTTAGACTAGGAACCAATTATTCCATCGGGACAACTACTTCTAGGCCATAAACCAACTTAAAGGGGGTTTTCATTGTTAGATTCTTGCAAGTGGTTCTATAGGCCCATAGTACTATTGGTACTCTTAAATCCCAGTCATCCTTGTGCACACTGCAGATCTTCGTCAGCATTGTCTCCAAGATCTTATTGAATCTTCAACTATCCCATTTTCTTTTGGATGGTAGGGTGTGCTCTTCTAATGATGGAGTGCAAATTCCTCTGTCAAGGATTCAATGGTATTATTAATAAAATGTGTGCCTTGATCGCTCATAAGGATCTTCGGGCATCCAAACCTGGTTATGATATCATCAAATATGAAGCATACAGCTGTAGTTTCACTACAATCCTTAACTATTCTTGCTTCGGCCCATCTTTTCAAGTACTATGTCGCAGTGATTATGTACCTTGCTCCAGTGCGCTTTCCTGGTGGTTTTATAGGTCCCACAAAATCAATGGACCATTTCTCAAGTTCTTGTAAGGTCAGTTGCGGTGCTAAAGGAATTTCATATCTTCTGGACGGTTTCCCAACACTTTGGCATACATCGCAGGCTCTATAGCAGTCCTTAGCATCTCTGTGTAAAGTAGGCCACTAGAGGCCAGCTCTAAGGACCTTCTGCACAGTTTCGTTTCCTCTGTAGTGTTCTCCTACGATGCCTTCATGAGCTTCTTCCAAAATTAGTGGTATTTCTACTTCCATAACACATATCCTTAGGATCTCATCAGGTCCCATCTTATATAGTTGTCCAACTATAAGTGAAAATTCTGCAACACGGACCACCAGTTGTTTCTTCTGAATAATTGTGTATTCACTAGGTGCCATTCCTGTTGACAGGAACTGGACTATATCGATGAAGTGATCATCAATATTTCTAATGGCTAGCAAATGTGCATCCAGCAGTGTATCCTCCAATCCACTAGGTTCCTCTCCATGTTCCAACCTTGACAAGTGGTCAGGTCCTTTGTTCATTCTCCCTGGCTTAACCATGATATCAATCATATTCCTGAAATAGCAGAATCCACCTACATATTCTCCCTCCCAACATTGGCTTGTTGAATAGGCACAGAGTGATCAGTAAACATTTTAAAGTGTCCTCCCAACAAGTAGTGGAGAAACTTATGCAATGCATACACCATGGCTAACCCTTCTCTCTCAGTGGTGGTGGAATTAATCTCAGCTGCTGATAGCTTCCTGGTAGCAAAGGCTAACGGGTGGTCAATGTCTCCAGCTCCCGGTTGTGCTAACACGGATCCTAATGAAATAGAAGATTCATCGACGTGCACATGAAATTCCTTGCTCCAATATGGGAAAACCAAAATAGTTGCAGTAACCATTTTCTATTTCAGTGTGTTGAAGCTCTGCTGGCATTCTCTGTCCATTGAAACTGACAGTATTTCTTAAAAATCTTCTCCATCGGTGTTGTAATATGTGCATAGCCTTTAATGAACTTCCTGTAGTATCCAGTATGTCCCAACACAGTGCGCAATTATTTGACTAAAGTAGGAGGGGAAAAATCAACTATACTGGCAATCTTAGATGGATATACCAGCAATCCTTGCTTACATACAATATGGCCTATCAGCACTCCAAAGGGTGAGAGGAATATGCACTTCTTCAGGTTCAAGGCAATCTGACATTGTCTGCACTTATTCAACATTAGTCTTAAAAATTCAATATGATTTTGCAATAAGCTAAAAACAGTCCAATCATCAAAGTATGATTCCAGAAATTTGTGTAAAAACTCCTTGAATGCTTCGACCACCACCCTGGAAAGGATGGTTGGTGCATTATTCAATCCAAACGACATCACTGTATACTAGTAGGATCCCCATTCTGTTGCAAATGTGGTCTTATGGAGATCTTCTTTGGCAATCCAGATCTGATGGTATCCTGAAAATCCATTTGTAAGAGAATATACCTCTTGTCCTCCTACATTATCTATCACTTCATTAGTAAATGGTGTAGGGAATGGGTCATGCGAACATGCATCATTCAGCTTCCTGGGATCTACACAGATCCTAATCCATCATGTCTTCTTGTCTTGTACCACCATAGGACTAATCCACTCTGACTCTTCAATAGGTTCTATGATTCCTGCTTCTAGCATTCTGTCTAATTCAATCTTCACTTTCTCCTTATATTTAGGGTTCAATCTGTAGGGTCTTTGTTTGACTGTTTTTTCATTTGGTTTCAAAGAGATCCTCATCTCTCCCATGGGCCCTTTAATTCCCTTCATATCAATGAACTTGGTTGGAAACAAGTCCTGATATTCATGCAGTAACTCTGTGATCTTGTCAATAGTGGCAACATCCCAATAATATCCAACATTTGCAAGCTTCGGTGTTTTCTCTGTTCCAATGTTAACTTTCTGGATCTTGATTGGTTGTCCAATGAAAGGTAGCTCTACCCCTAGTCCTTCTATGTCTCTCTGTCCTTTTGTTTCGACGATGTTCACCTTCCTAGGATCATCATCTTCGTTAGCATTGATATTGTAACAGCCTTGCAATTTCTGAAGAGGCACAATCCATTCGTCCTCTTCTTGTTCCAAAGGGAGGCTAGGTACCTCCTCAAATACTTTATGTCTTACAATCTGTAATGCTTGATCCACTGTAGGATATTGGCTTTCAAACAAAAAGGTAATTACAAAGTTCAGATTCATACCTTCCCAATCTACAGTGATGAGGCGCAGTTCGGCTTGAAGATACCAATTGATAGGGGTTGTGTCCAGTGTGTTAATGAATTTTTTCACCCATTGCTCTTGGGGAATGTTGCTCCAGGATTCCTCGCAACTTCGCACATGGTCCTTCGAACAACTTCGACCTGTGTACCTAACTTCACAACCTTCTACTTGTTCTGAAAATCACGCTGTCATCAAAGTGCGACATTGCACCCATTCTGTAATGTTGTTCTTGTGTGTCCCCCACCATCTTGCTGGAGTCGCTTTCAAGGCCTCATCAGTGCCAACAATCTTTTTTGTATTGGTACAATTTCTTCAAATTCCAACAAGAAAGCTTCCAAATAATTTAAGCCATCAAAGGTGGGAAAATTCCTTATTGTTTTGCCGATCCAATGAACTTATCTGGTTAATCTAGCACACCTCCTTGTAGATACTTTATACATTTTGTTCTGCAAGATCTCCAGTGCTTCTTCTGAATTTGATGAACATGCGTTGTCACTTCGCCAACTTAGGTTCCCATCTGTTGTAGGATTGATGTAATCTTGTTATCTGGCTGTTAATTTGTATATGTTTTCTAGTTCATATGCGCAGTCTTCTTCTCTGATGGGTTTTGTGTATCTCCAACCTTCATCAGGATCCAAAGGTGCAATGACCCTAAGGCCATCTCCTTCAAACTTCATTCTTCTTTTCTTTAAATCAACCACAGTGGAATTATTGAAAGCCCAATAAATTCCTAACAACGCGGGGTAAGGCCAGCTATCATCAACTATCTCAATCACCTCGAAGTCTAAAAATGTCCTTACTCTGTCGATGTCCACAGGGACATGTTCCAATCTTCCAAAGGGGCTTACAGATTGCTGATTAGCCATCCTAAGTCTGATAGGGGAATATATCAACTTAGGTTTTCCCATCAGTGCCTAGGTCTGCTTTGTCATGACATTGACCTCCGACCCTAAGTCGAGGACCACATATTCTATATCATACTCTCCAATTTGAGCATTCAGGTGTAGTTCCTTATTTGTCCTTCTATTTTTAGATATTTGGTGTACAACTCTAATCAACAAGGGATCCACCTTTCCTATCTTGTACTGTCTGAATAAATTTTGTAGCTCTTGTACAATGCTTTCATCCTTTATTAAATTAATGCAAATGAATAAGAATTCCATGAGTTTACTTACCTATTTTCCTTCTCCAGGTGAAGCAGACTGATCAAAGGCCAGAGGCATTCCACATTCTCTCACTTCTGGTTGTGCCTTTGATGAAGAAGCCTGATCTCTCCCAAATTCTTTTATTGCTTCCTCAAATATCTGTTTCTCTCTCTTTGGATAAAAATATTGTGTCTTCTCTGCATCTTTTCTGACTCTTGATTGTTCTCTGGTCTTCCCTAGAGTCACCCTGTCTTCTCCTATAGCAACCCCTCCTCTAGTGATAACAACAACTCTAGGGTCCTCTCCGTGAGGTTCAACGTATATCAGTTGCACTTGTGGGTTTGCACCCCATCTTTCTTGAAGCTTAGCTAGCAATGTTGGACATTCCTCAATAACATGTTCAAATGAGTTACAGTAACTGCATGTGGTACAAGGGTTCTGACATTCCCTTGCCAAGTGTTCTAGCTATGCATAGTTATAACAGATGATTTTACCTTTATCTCGACCCATACCTCCTCCTCGTCCTCTTCCTCTGAATCCACCACGAGGGTTGAAGTTTCCTCTTCCAGGGGAATGATACTGCGTAGTGTTCCCTTCTTGTTGTACTTCACCTTGAATTTTGTATACATCTCTTGACCTTTCATGCATGATATCATAGGCCCTACAATCCCTATCATCATGCCCTACTAACTTGCAGAACGTGAAATACATATTTGTGGGTATCTGAACATATTTTTTCATGTAATATCATTCACCAGGGTGATTTCTATTTCTACATACCTCGCACCATGGTAGAGTAACTTGCTTCAAAGGGTTCATAGCTCCATATGCCAAGTACTCGTGAAATAGGGGGCAATGCTCCTTGTCATGGCCTTACAACTTGCATCTAATACACAAAATGTCTTCTCTTTTATCTTTTCCTTTGTCTTTCTTCATATCTTCGATCTGTAGAGATAAGATAGTTAGATGACTAAATGTTTGACTCATACCTGAGCTGGATTCTCCCATAGGGGCTGATTCTAGTTTCATGGCGATCTCCAACACCTCAGCCTGTGAAGCGATCTTCTCCTGCATCAAGGGGACTCTGATGTGTGGTAGGAGGGAAGTGATGAACCATTCTTTGTTTTTCTCACCCAGGATCTGAAAGCTCAAATGGCCTGTCAAGGTCTTAAATCTCTGATCAAACTCTCACACAGGTTCAACTACTCTCTTCTTGATTTCTTTCAGTTTTGTAATGCACTATGACTCTGATTTGGGTTTCTTGAATTCAACAATCAACACAGTCTTAATGACATTCAGTGTTTTAGGTGCAACTCCTTGGACAAATATCATGTACGAGCTCAGTGCGCAGTCTCTTAAGGTAGTGCTAAACTGAGCTCGTTTAATAGCTTCATCAATGACATTCTTAATACTCCATACAGCTTCACATAGAAACCGGTGTTGATCATGATCTTCATATCCATCTCCTCTAATGGTGGGTAACCTCATCTCATCTGCCATAGATATTCCTATATTTCTTGACTGAATAGGTATTGAACTACTTGTACAAGTGATATGAGTGTTCTAATAGCTTAGGTTAGTCTGGTTACTTAATGTTGCTAAAACATCAAGAAGAATAATAGTACTTACTTTAGTAGTCTGCGCAGTTCCTGAAGCTTCTGGCTCTTCTTGTCTAGCTTCTTCAGTCTGTCCCTCCTCTACCCAACAGGTTTTGAATGATCTTCATTTGTCAGATCTGCCTCTTTTCCACTGTAGAATCCCTCTTCCCCATAGTTTTTCTTAAACAGGTTCGTGAGAGGAACTTCTTTGAACACTCTCCCATTGTTCGTATGTCTAGTCTTTGTGTCGTTGTCACTATCTGAGTTCTTGAACATTAGCTTTTTCCAATCTGACCCACTATTGTACCTTCAAGATGTTCTTCTCATCCAATAACATCTTGATCTTCAACTTCAAGAAGTGTAAAAATTTCCCTGGAGGTCCCTTAAAGAAATACCTCTCTGCTTGGATATATGACTCTACTTTATCAACAACAAACTCGGTGATGTACCCTCCAATGGTGTTATCAAACCAGTGATCTACTACTCTTGACACAACGTTATCAACTCTCTTGACCTTCTTGATCAACGTCGACATCCAAACCAAAAGTGGTCTAGATCTGATCTCAAACTGAGTATCTTCTAACCTAGTTAACCACTCATATAGCTCCTGATGAATTCCTCCAAAGAAAATCCCGTGTATATCAGTAAAGATATACCTTCCCAACCAGTCCTCGGTGCTAAGCTTAGGTTTCTTGTTATGGGATTCTATGAAGTCCTTTTCTTGATCTTCTATCCACTTCCGAATCTTTGTCTTCGATCGAAACCACCTTGACATTCCCTCAAGAAGATTCTCGTCCCAACAACGAAACCATTTGTTGGCACAGGGGAAAACCCAAGGTTCAGCTCCTAGAGCGCACCAACAAGCCCTAACTACTGGCCCTTTCGGCAACACCTGCGAAGCAGATGCAGTCTCACCCGAAGTAGCTATGGGGGGTTGCAAGACACAGGTGTCTACAACTAGAGGAAATACAAAGTGGATCCAATACAAGAACGACACAACATCTAGATATCAGTTACCATCTTGGTCCTACTTCACACAGTATATCTCAGATCTAGCACAATAATGTAATAATAGAGCAATCAGAAGACAAGAACACAACATAAAACCACACAACTACAATATATATGTGGTTCACCCTCTCTCTAGGGATACATCCATAGAACTGTGCTTTATAATATATTAGGTGAAAGCATACAGTTCTATTTGCGCTCTTAGCTAGCAAATCTTCTCTCTTCTCTCTTCTCCCTTCCCTGTACACCTAGCTACAGGGTTGATCTTCTCACCCAACTGAAGATATTACAACACAGACTTCTCTCACTGCTCAATGCTTCTCTCTCTCACAACAACAATAATCACTCCTAACCACAATGAACTTCGAACGAACCCTCTTCCCTCATCTAGGTTCTTATTTATACATTACAATATCTCACTGACAACCTTAGGTCGAAACCTAAGTGCCAAAACCCTAGATACCAAAACCCTAGGTTTCTAAAACCCTTGGTCAACTTGACCTGCATTTTCAAAGCTTCGCCAGTATGTGTTTCCTTCTTTCTCATGCGGTGCTCTCTAAGCATCCATTGGTGGATTTTTCCACTTGCTGAGTTGTCCATGATCCGTCTTCCTTGCTAATCTGTCATCCCCAATCTCCTTGTCCAACATATTGCTTTATCTTACTTCGTTGCATCTTTTCTTCTCTTCTGCTCACTTCGAACCAGTATCAGTCACTATGTCTTCCGCTCAGTTCGTATTTTGTCTTTTCTACCTTAATATTCATTTACTTCCATAACCAAGGGCCAACATGCTCTCCCTTTTTCTTTCTACCCTATTTCAACTTAGGATGCTCTCCAATCTGTGCATCAAATGACACAAACTTAACTATAACTACTTCATGACTGGCCTGCTTATTTCTTTGTTGTTTTATTTCTTTCAATTTATGATTTTTTTGTACCTTCATAGAATTGGGCACATGTTCGACCTCAATATGCTCAAGAGCTAGTTAGAATTTTGGACATACCTTTTTTTGGCCCTTTCTGACATAATTGGCTAGATTATTCTGAATGCTTGGAAGAAATAAAAAAGTCCATTAAAGATACATATGAGTACTTGATGTTGTTGATTCTGTTTGGTGGGAGGCTTTTTTCAATGGTCAAAGTGACATAATTTCAAGCTCAACAAATGAAGATACATTTTTGAAGACTCCATTTCATTGGTCACGGAATATGCCAAATGAATCCAAAGAAAGAAACATTATTGAACAACAAGAATCTCAACGTGTTATTGATTTTTCACAAGTAGAGGAAAGAGAAATGTATATTGGTTCTAAAATATCGCATGCACAACATGAAGACATGGAAGACCTTTACAAGGGTTTGGTACATGATATTAAGGAGGGTAACATGATTGCAGTCTTAGCGACTGAAGATCCACATGGTTATCCATTCTGGATTGTAAAGATTATAAATATTGATAAAGAAACTAGAGATGTTGTAGCAATTGAAGTGCATTGGTATGCAACAGGTACACACCCATTTAATGGTGTGTACAGGATAGAGAAGGTGGTTGAGAAAAATGTCAGTAGAAAGAGAAAAACAAAGGGTCAAAATACAACTTGTTGTCGCACCGACCTCTTAAAATTAGAGGATGTTGACATACATGTTTATGAATTCAATTTGAAAAAGAGAAGAACACTTCGCTTCATAACCACAGATATTATCAAGGGGTTGTTGCCACAAGAAATAACTGCAAGATGAGATTTCGTTGAACCTAGTCGTATATCTAAAAGGATTTTGACATCTAAAATGTTGTGCATGCATGTAGACTCAGATGGTATTGAAATATTGTGTAACTGCAAAGAATAATCTTACTCCCTTTTGTGGATAAAGTAAAAGATAAAATATATTTATTATTCATTAGATCAATCACCTTTTGTGGATTGATCATGTCGAGCATTGTAATTGACAAAATCCCCTTTTGTGGATTGGTTAAACCCTAATTGTAATAGGAAAATTAAGAAGTCGGCCTCTAGGAAAATTAAAGTGGTTCTAACCATCCAGAAAGACAAGTCGGCCCTTCCAGTGAAGAGACATCTCCTTTCAACACTTGTCAATTTGTATAAATAAAGGACACCAACCACTTGTTTGTTCACTCACTTAGATCACTCATCTAGTGCGCAAGTATTGAAGGAAGCTGCAGTTACTAGTTGTCGGAAGAAGGAAGAGAGAGAGGCACATTGTTTGGGAGAGGATATTCTCTAGTGTTTGGTTTATTGTCTTGGCATTGTATTGACTATCTATATTAAGGAAATTTTGCTGGGTTTTCTTTCCCATGAGGGTTTCCCAAGATAAATGTTGTGTATCTTGTGATTGTGTTTATCTTAGTGATCCTATCTATGCTATGGTTATCTAGTAAATTGAAAAGTAACCTAATAGTAGCTTAAAATTTCACATGGTATCAGAGCTAAGTTGCAGAAAGCATCTTTCACAGAAAAAAGAAAAACGTCACTGTTGTCGTACAAGAAAATTAGGGCTTTTTATTAAAGAGGAATTTCAACCCAAAGATCATCTAGAAAAGTGTGCCCTAGCCTAAGGAACTCATTGGCACCTTCAATGCACCTTTTCAGTGGATATAACTCCTGGAAAGTGAAACCCTAGTTTTCACTGGTACCACAAAACCAGAAGTACCAGAAAACTAGGAAACCAAAACCAGTACCAGAAGTACCCATCCAGATTTCCACAAGCTCAGTTTCAAGGGGTAAAATTTGGAATTTTCAGAAACTAACTATACCATCATACTTGCCTCAGTCCAGTGCATCTTTTGGTGAGTTCATTTTTCAAATCTAAGAAATTTGATTTTTCTATTATTTCTATAGCCCGGAGGGCTAGGGTTTCTATTGCAAGAAAGAATGTCTACCAGTATGAGGGTAGAAGACAGGCTGGAAGGATCTGGAAACTTCAGATCTTGGAAGCATAGGTTGCAGATGATTCTAGATGAGAATGATCTCCTAGAACATGTAACAGTGGGTGTACCAGAACCAGAGGAAGAAGAGCAAAAGACCAAGCATAAGAAGAATGAAAAGAAAGCCAAGAGAATCGTGTCGGATTGAGTAAAGGATCACTTGATCCCTCATATATCCGAACTACAAACATCAAGGCAAATGTATGAAGCACTCAACAGGTTATATGAAAGCAAAGACATTAGCCGAAATCTTTCCTTAAGAAATCATCTTCGTAATATGAAGATGAAAAACTTATAATCTGTCTCATCCTATCTTATGAGAGTTTCTCATATTAGAAATCAGCTTGCAGTTATTGGAGATGTCATTAGTGAAAAAGATCTTGTAACCACAACCCTAAATGGGTTTCCAACATTTTGGATTCCTTTTGTACAAGGAGTGTGTGCAAGAAGCAAGTTACCCAAGTTTGATAAGTTATGGGCAGGTTGCACACACAAAGAATCTAGACTTGCGGACCAACAAAAGAGATTAATTGTTGACGAAGAGAAAGCTCTTAGAATTCAAAAGAACAGAAGAAGTTCCTTCAGGAAGAACAATAAACAAGATAACTCTGTAAGAGTTCGAGATAAGAAGAAAGATGTTTCAAAGATCAGATGCTACAACTGTCAAAAGTTGGGACACTTTTTCTATGATTGTCCTCAAGGAAAAGGGAAAATAAAGCATCAAGCACATGTGGCAGAGGAAGAGGAATCTCCTCCCTCAAAGAAAGATTTAGTAGAAATTGAGGATTATGTACTTTAAGTTGAAGATAGTTGATCTGAAGAAAGATGGAAAATGGTGGAGTCCGTGGAGCCTCCCCACACAAAAACAAAAGATAATTATTCATGTTTATTCTTAGTATCTTGTTTACTTTAATATTTTATCATTGAAAGTTATATTTTTGTGAGAATGTTAATTAACCTCGTTTTATTTCAGTGTCTATGAAGACTTATCAAAGAAGAGGATAAAGAAAGAGATAAAATATTTATTTCAAGTATGATCACTCATGACAGTGACAAAGCTATGTGTTTAGCTATGATAGTAAGGGAAAATTTGGTAATTTCATAGCTAGAGTGAAAAAGAGTTCAAAAGTCTTATTCATGATTAGGGTTTCAGATGTGTACATGGTTGAACAAGTTTTTCTTAAGAAAATATGTGTACGACTCTGATAGAAATCATGATATAGTTTTATTTGATTACTGCTTATTGTTACTGACTGATTGGCTAAGTGACATATCTCAGAAAGCATATTGTAAGTAAGTTTATAGGTCTCGGAAGAAAGAACTTATGCCTTGACTTGTAGAAGTTAGACAGCATGAGAAAGACTTATGATATGGTGACAGTCAGTAAAGACTAGATAGTATCCAGTATCTATATAGAAGCAAGAGGCTCCTAAATATGCAGAACATAAATGTTCAAGATGAAGAGAAACATGGATACTCAGATATAGTTGATGAGATGTAGGTAACTACAAGTTGTTCCAGTACCGTTCTTATAGATGCAAAGGGAGCAGGTTGATCCAGTATGAAGTCAAAAAGAATGAAATGTTTGAACTCAAGAAGGCACCCAGGATATTATAGAAGAAAACTTCAAGGATGATGATTTGAAGCTCTTATTTTGGTGCAAGAGGGGGCTATGTCTCCGAGTTTGAAATGGAGGATAGTGATTTGGTGCAGTTAGGAAAATAGATGGATAGTGACTAGATATTTTGATCAAGATGAAAGTTATCCAGTAGATGGATGGTGCCCAACAGATGGGTAGCATGGTATTATACCATGGAAAGATCTTGGACCACAAGATATTTTTTCAGATCCCACAGGTAGACCTTCATAGAGAAGGAAAAGAGAAGAGACCTTCGTAGAGAAGGGGAATGAGAAATTTTCCAAGTTTGGCCTCTGTCCAAGTATTGAGTTTTGGATACTCTAGAGACATGCTAGAATACCCTCGTAGATAGAGGTGTGACCACCCTCGTAGAGAGGAGTGTGGATGTTTCTCCAAGGGGTAGATACTCTCCTCTGGCCAAGGACTAAGTAGCCTTGAACACAAACCTTGACCATGTGGAATGGTTAGTTGGCTCTTGAGGTTTGTGTCATGATCCTGCATGGATCATGGAAAGGGAGTCTAGTCTTGCCCAAGCTAGCATCTTAGCTTCTCTAGTTCATATGGGATGACTAGGAGTGAAGCTATGGTATTACTTCTCCCCAGTGGATGGGTGAGATAGATGACTACAAGAGAAGGGAGAACATAAAAGGAATGGAAAAACTCATAGAATATCTTTTGTGTGAAGATAAGACATCTTTTGTGTGAAGATAAGAAAGTGTATCTTTTGCGTGAAGATGAAAGAAATAAAGAGTATATTTTGCGTGAAGATAAAGAGAACCAAACTTTTGATGATTTATAGATATGCCAGTCAGTGATCATGATGCCAGATGACCAAGTGGATTATATTGATGCCTCATGTTATCCAGTTGATGATGTTACCCAATTGATGATGTTGCCCAATTGATGATGACATCCAGAGACATGTCAAAAGATAAAGAATATCCTTCTTGTTAAGAGGGAGTGTTGAAATATTGTGTAACTGCAAAGAATATTCTTATCCCCTTTTGTGGATAAAGTAAAAGATAAAATATATTATATTCATTAGATCAATCCCCTTTTGTGGATTGATCATGTCATGCATTGTAATTGACCAAATCCCCTTTTGTGGATTGGTCAAACCCTAATTGTTATAGGCAAATTAATAAGTCGGCCTACAGGCAAATTAAAGTAGTTCTAACCACCCAAAAACACAAGTCGGCCCTGCCAGTGAAGAGACACCTCCTTTCAACACTTGTCAATTTGTATAAATAAAGGAAGCCAGCCACTCATTTGTTCACTCACTTAGCTCACTCATATAGTGCGCAAGTATTGAAGGAAGTTGCAGTTACCAGTTGCCGGAAGAAGGAAGAGAGAGAGGCACATTGCTTGGGAGAGGATATTCTCTAGTGTTTGGTTTATTGTCTTGGCATTGTATTGGCTCTCTATATTAAGGAAGTTTTGTTGGGTTTTCTTCCCAATGAGGGTTTCCTAGGATAAATGTTGTGTATCTTGTGATTGTGTTTCTCTCAGTGATCCTATCTATGCTATGGTTATCTAGTAAATTGAAAAGTAACCTAATAATAGCTTAAACTTTAACAGATGGTGCATTCCTCGATAATAGAGAAGAGCATGGATCATCTACATATTCATCCAATCATTCATCTGAAGACAATGTAGACTTTGATGGTATTTCAGAATCCATGAGTCAATTTGAACAAGTGTATGAAACATTTTATGTATTTTTTATCCATATGATGTTTGTATGGTAACTAGAAATGAGCATTCTAACTTACATATGATCTCACATGAAGTTATAAATCATTTCTATGTTTTATGAATTATATGTTTTGATTATGGAGAATATAATAAAATGTCTTTGCTCATATGTTTTGAATATGGACAATGTAACAATACTTTTAATAAATAATTTGTGTTTCATTCAATGTAATTTGTATCGACTTTTTTAATTAAAAGTAAAAAAATATTTGGAAGTGACGTTGAATTTTTAAAGTATAGAGTGATATTTTCATGGCATTATGTATTATCTTGTGCTTGGAGTGATAAACTAAGATTTACAAAGTAAACATTTAAGGGTTGATTTTAGGATTTTGTTTACAACAATGATGATTTCTTATACCATTTTAAAAAAAATTGTCATTTTAATACCCCAATTTTAGCATGGGTGCTACTAGTAGAAGTACTTTTCAATTTGATGGTTGATTTTGAGGTTTTGGTTTTAATGGTACCAATTGTTAACAATAAGATTTCAAATGAGCCTTAATTTTAACATTTAGGGAAGAAAAAAAACATTTTTCTTTAGGTAACATCACTTTTTGATTTAGGTGTTGATTTTAAGGTTTTTCTGAGAAACTATATGAGTTTTGAGGGCCATGCTTGAAATGTTTTTCAATTTTAACCCGGTTAGAAAAAATGGTGCTACCAGTAGCACCACTTTTTTATTTGGGGGTTGATTTTCATGTTTTTTATGCAAAAATATGGGTTTTAAGGGACAGAGTTCTTGTTTTGAGGTTGAAGTTCTCATTAAGTCGGTAACTTTGTTAAATTTACCTTAGTTCATTGCCTTGGACTTGCATCAGAATTATTTTCCAAATCTCTTGTCCAAATGCTCTATGCTTTCCTTTGTTTGTGTGTGCTTGATCTTATATGGACTCTAAGAGTCACTTGTGTGAAACGTCGTCTCTCTTGGGTGTGTCATGCCCCTTCATGAACCCACACTCAACTGACTCATCACGCCCCTCCGTGGACCCAATGCGCCCATCCAAGCTTGTGTGCCCATCAACTATTTGTCTCCTGGAACAATGTGCCCCATCCTTGGGTGTGTGCCCCTTGCCTTGTGTGTTTTCTCATGTGAATCATTGTGACTCCTCATGGGTGTGTCGATCGGGTCATCCAAACTCTCTAGTGCACCCATGTTGCCGAGGGTAGATGGATCCACTTCCTGGGAATGCTCCAAGTTGCCCTGCCTTTGACCAAATGAAACCCAAGATTTTGTCAATCGTTCTAAGGAAAGTAAGGTGTATCCCCCTTGGTGCCACACACCACCATTGTGCACCTAAGGTGCTCCTTTTCACACCCAAATTTATTTGTTCTACTAACTGGTCACTTATTCCTTGTGCTCTTCATCTGTTACGTTGTCAAATCTTCCTAAGGAGAGCGCACACTCGATGGGTGTCGTGGGAGACCTTAAATCCTACCCCACTCCAAGTTGTTGTTGTCCCTAAAAACATATGTTGATTTCCATGGCTTCTCTTCCCCATCTCTGAATCTCGTCACCACTCAATGAATGTTTTTTCCTCAATTGTTGTTGTCAAGAAAAACTCTCCTCGAGGATTTATGCAAAGTGTGCCCAAGTGTTGGATGCTCTTTACCCATGATGGCTTCGATGCTTTGAATCTGGCATTTATATTTCATGTACATTGGATCCTCTCAAGTTTTGAACTGGTTGGGTGATCAGTCAAGTTGTTGCATTCATCGCTAGAGAATGCACATCTCCACATCCAATAAAATATTTTCTATCTGCCTCATTGTCGTCTTGTCCAACTTTTCTTGGTCTTTTTGAGTCTCCCATTTCAATATCAACCTGCTCGTTTCAATTAGTTGAACCCCTTCGGTTCTGGATAAGGTCCTACCCCTTGCCTCAATTTGGCAAGTTGCCTCCACAACCCATCTGTCGTTTCACAACTTCCATGCTTGAGTCTTTCAGTGACACCTCCATAGGGCATCACCATTTGTGTTGCTTGCTCCCGACAACATGTCTATGTATTTTTGTTTAGCAGGAAGAGTTTACCCAATATCCACCACCAAGGCTATTGGCATACGTCGTGTCTGATTTGTGCTTTGTGCACAAGTATTGCATGACCAAATGAACTTCCTTCGGTGTGCATCCCAACTCCTCAATTCGTTCTGTCGTAAGTTGGAAGTCATATATCCCCATGTATTTCCTACCAAAGTTCATGATCATTGTTGGGTGTCAGTCTTCAACTCCTATCTCTTATGTGCCCGTCTCAAAATCTGGTTGAGTAAGTGCCTCCATGCATTGTCCTAACTAAACTCTTGGAGTCTCTATGGCGGGTAAGTCTAATACCAAATCCTACACAACATTCACAACCCGTTTTTGATAACCATACACTCAGTGATGTCCCCCCTACTCCTCCATAGCAAGTGAAGAGTCCAATTGTCTCTTACACTCATGTTCATCGTTATGCGAGTCCCTCAACTAACCAACCTTCCCCAGGGTTGTCTTCACCGAAGTCTTTGTCACCATTAATTGTCGTTCTTCTTGCCCCAAACTACTCAAAGATGTTGCAGTGTGGATGACTTATTATTGTTGTGTCACATTGAAAGGATTGTCGGTGATCGCACTGACTCCTTATACCAACCTAATCACATAAATCCTAGGCATTCTCCCAATATTCCTCTTCGTCATTAAGGGTGCGCTTGGTGTTCTGGCCTTGTCCCAGAATACTAAAAAACTTTTGTGAATGTGTGGAGTTTCTTTGGAAAGTCTAATAAAGTCCAAACCTAAGATCATCGCATGATCTTCCAATGGAGCTACCAACAAATCCATGTTTCCAAACCACTCACCCACTCTCAATGGCGTTGAACGAACAATCCCTGTCATCGACATTGATGTTGACTTCAACACTTTACACATTCTAATGCAACTCTTAAGTTTATGATGAAGATACTTTGCGGCTTGTTCACTCACAAAACTCTGAGTTTCCCCAGTTTCAACCAAAGTTTCCATCTTCAACCCACATATTGTTGTGTCCACAAAGAAAATCCCTTCAATTTATTCACTTTGTGAAAATTGTCCTTGACCTCTTGTATTGAACTCTTGCATGTGTTCCACCAATGTTTCCATGACTTCACTCATATCTTCCATCAATTTTTGTATTTGAACCATCTTTGCCAAGGGTTCCGACTCCTCCACTATTGGTGTGTGTCGAGCCTCCTCCTCAACCAATAGAGCCAACTTCCCTTGCATTGGACACTTCCTCATAAAATGATTTTGTGAACAAAGGTAGCATTAAATCAACCTACCTTTCCTCATGAGTGGTCTGGGATGATCCTTTGTTGTTGTGCTACCTTCAWGTTGGATTCTCTCCTCCYTGAGTKTTCCCAATRCARTCGGTGTCAAAATCTYGTTCTCAGACTTTATCTGTGCATCATATTCATCCATCCTCTCCAAAGCCTCTTGTAGTTTCTCGAATCGTTGAGTTACATTATCTCTCTTGACCTTCCAAGATTCATCATCTGCACCATCAATTTCTCTACTTGACCCTCATCACTTGGTATGCTCAAGAGATTTTTTCAACTCCTATGCATTGTCCCAAGTCTACATTGATCCCTATGATAATCTACACATCCAAGTGATCAGTTCACCCTCACAAAATTAACCCCTAGTCTACGCATACACATAGGACTGGTCTCAAATTACATGTGATACAAAAACCCACTTTTATGAACCATTCACCAAGGTCTTCACCCAAATTCCTCTACATTTGGGTCTGCGACAAGTTCTGTGGCGTCCTGCGTTCGTTCACCTTGCCCAAGTGCTTGGTTCACCCTCAGAACTCTACACTTGGATTGCTTAAGGGGTGCACCCAAGTTTGCTCACAAGTCATGGATTCATCTGCAACTCAGTCTTGTCACACCAATTATGTGCTCAAGTTGCTTCTATGATGGGTCAGTCTATTGAACCCTCACCAAGCTTGTGCCTATACTACTTCACCAATAAGTGCACCCTTCCACAACTTTTATTGCTACATTAGTGGACAAGAGATAAATCTACTCTGATACCACATGTCACGAAGGTGACAGCATGGTGAATAGTTCACCAAACTATCTTTCAAGTTTTCTATGATACCACCTATCATGAATATGACAATGTGGTGAAGAGATCACCAAACTATCTTTCAAGTCTACTTTGATACCACCTGTCATGATCCCACAATATGCCTAATTAGATCTTGCAATCGTTCACCTAAAGAGGGCATGCGACACTGTGACAGTTCTTACTTGGTTTCTTGGCACACTAACAATACTTTGTACGAACTATGCCTCTTCACCTAGAGCATAACCATACTCCATTCTAGGCTATCAACGAGTCACACTCCTACTCTAGTGCAACTCTTGCTTACTTAGACAATTGTTAACATAGTTTAACACTTGGTCTTATTTAAGCATACATTCCATGAACATGAGAATCCAAGAGAACAATTGTGGAACATATGAAGACAAACAAAAATATAGTGTGGGCGTTGGTATTATATAAGCATATATTCCATGAACATGAGAATCCAAGAGAACAATTGTGGAACAAACGAAGAGAAACACAAATATAGTGTGGGCACCACAAATTGTGCCTACCCCTCGACCAAGTCTTTGTTTTTGCAAAATAGTTACAATATGAGCACTACCGGATCAATTTACAAATTTGGAAAAGTCACATGACTTGTCTCACCTCACAAGTACACTCAAGAAAAGATTCATTACACCAAGACTCTTCATTTCAACTGTCTCTGCAACCACTTGCGATGCACCTCAGACGTGCCCACAACTGTAGACTTGTTTCCCCTTCATTTTTGTAGGCTTTCACCAAGATAATATAGAATTCAGTTTTTCCTCACACATGCCTCCATAGACATGTGTTTCTAGACTTCCACAAAACCTCCCAAAGTGTCCAACTCTTGGCTACTTGTCTTCCATCTTGGAAACTTTGCCTCATTTTGTTGCATCAGACTTTCCTCAGACTTGCTCTCCAAATCTCTTGTCCAAATGCTCTGCACCTTCCTTTGGTTATGTGCCCTTGCTCTTGTATGGAATCTAAGAGTCACTTGTGTGAAACTTCATGTTTCTTGGGTGTGTTTCCCCTCTTCACAAACCCAAACTCAACAGACTCATTGCGCCCCTCTGTGGACCTGATGCACCCATCCAAGCTCACACACCCATCAACATTTTTTCTCTTGGACCAACACACCCCATCCTTGGGTGCGCGTCCCTGTCCTTTTGTGCTCTCTCATGTTGATCATTGTGACTCCTCATGGATGTGTTGATGGGGTCGTTCAACCTCTTCGAGTGAGAATGGGTCCACACCTTTGTTATGCTCCCAAGTTGCCCCACCCTTGCCCAAATACAACCCAAGTCTCCATCAATTGTTCTAAGGAAAGTAAGGAGAGTTCCCCCATGGTGTTGCACGTCGTCATTGCGTGCCCAAGATGCTTCTTCTCACACCCAAATGTCTTCATTTTCCCAACCGATCACTTCTTCCTTTTGCTCTTCATCTGTTCCGTCATCAAATTTCCCCAAGGAGTGTGTGTGCTCAGTGGGTGTCATGGGAGACCTTATAATATGGATATTGTAAGGGGCCTTACTGAAGGACTTTACATGGAATTGAAAAGTCTACAACAGACAAGAAATCTGGAAGTAAACTTTCTGCATTAGCACACTAATTGATAACAACAATACATATCAAAGGAGTTTGAATTCTTTATCTCTATAAGAGTTTCTAATGCTCAACAAAATGACTAAGACCTCTAGGGATATCCCATAACTTATATTTATACTATAATAATACATCAATCAACTCTTCAATCAGTCCTTTATTGAAGGGCTTATGTCTCCAAGATCCATATACTCACAGACCTATGTTCTATAGATCAAATCCCTTCTTGGACTACCCTCTCTTAGTCAACAATTAGAATGGATAATGCAGGATTTTGTGCCTTGGGTGATTGAAGGCTCGGCAAGCCTTTGGATTTTGGTGAGGGGACACAATCCCTCTTTCTTCTCATGCAATGTTGGAGTAGGCCCTCCTTGAACTCAACCTTCTTGAACCATGTATTAGTGTAGCCCTAGACATGCATAAAAATATGAAAACCATAGCTAAACTATGGCACAACACACACTCAATCATTCAACTCATTCTATAATCAATCAATTGTTCAAAACCCAACACAATTATATTAATCATGGTCACGATAAGTTTATGTAGTACAAATGTGGCCAAAATATCTCAAAATTTGGTCTCATGATGTTGTAATTAGGAGGCCCATCATCATCCCATAGCTTAGACTTTTGCACACCCTTGTGCAAACAAAAAA
>JASDQU010011692.1:110981-139762 GCA_032191745.1 Picea mariana | reverse complement strand
TGGTGGAGGAGGACTGTTCTCTTTTTCTTCACGAGATTCCTCATGATGTATTTACATTTGGGATTGAAAAGGAGAATCTGGAGATAGTTCCACGTCTACAAGTCGAAGAAGCTCTGTTCACCCCCGACTTTTATGACTATTCAGTAGAGGAGAAACAGAGCCCGATATCACCTGTCGCTCGTCAGAGTAGTCAGACCACTTATGATAGTTACGAATCAGAGTCTGAGCTCGAAATGCTGAATTTCCAAGAGCAGGTCGTAGAGCCTTATCCTCTGCTTGCTAAAGAAAACTATCATGAAGAAATCAACCACCCTGAGCAGCAGTTGGAAGAGCAGAACCTTCCCATGGTCCCTATTTATTATGATTATGAATCTGATCCCTGGGAGAGTTATGAAGAGTAGGAAGAGGACCAAAGAGGGGTGTTATTTATGGCCTGCACAGAGGTCACCGAGCAGTCGTTGGAAGAGCAGATTTTACCCGGGGGTCCTTTTTACGATGAATACGAATCCAAACCTCAAGAGAGTCAAGAAGAAGAGGAAGCAGAACCTGAGGAGCAGTCGAAGATGCAGTTTACAGACTGCGCAGAGCCAGTCAGCGAGAATCCACCACCTGAGATCAGCAAGCCTACTCCGGTTATTCACCCACCTGTGCTTATCAGAGTTATTCAGACACAGGTGAACAACTGCGTGGAAGAGGAGGCTTCCTGTCGCCGATTTTCTAGAATTGGCCACTCATTCGATGACCCTGTCAGTGAATACATGGAGTGGCATTTTCCCCAGGCTTTGGAGCCGCCATATACCATCTCAACTTCAGCTTGTAAGACGAAGTTGAAGAGCGTAACCGTGCTACTATCACGGTTACATCAACTGTTTGTGAACACTGACAGAAGGCAAGAGCTTCCCTTCAGGAAGTTACTTGATTGGCTGTGGTGGAAGTCAACTTTCACCTAGCCCCATGTAAAATATTTTATTAGCATTAGGACTGTATATAAATAAGCTCCTGTAAGCATGTAGTTATTTTATTTTTTTTATTTTTCGGCCTGTACTCTCAGTAGCGGAAGGTTTTGAGCATGACTCCATAGCCCAACAACAAGGCGACTGGAACTGCAGAAGGAGTTCTTAGAGCATCATAGGGACGACTCTATCCCCCATGGAGCCAAATGTTAGCAATATTTCTTGTCATGGGCTCGAGAGCATCCGGGTCTGCAAGTTGCACGAAGTGATCAAACACAGCGCAAGAGAATACATGTTTTTCCGAGTCGCAGGCCAAGCAAACGGGCAGAATGTCGTCGACAGCCACAAGGAGTGTGTGCAAGGGACCTCGTTGAGGTCGAAGAAATCAATTAAAGCTCAGGAAGGGCAGGCCTCTGAGTCATTGAAGATCAGCATAATTAAGCGTGACTTGAAGTTGAGAGAAGCGTCGCAGGTTGGCGAAGAGGCAAAGGTCTTGTGGTATAGATCAGTGATCTCGCGATCTCGGGAGTTCACAGGCTGAACGCCCAAGTTTTTGGTGTTAAAAGTCGCGAGACGCGAGGTCCCGAGAGAATCTCGGGCTTGGGCCCACAGTATCACCGAAGTATTTTCAGCCGTCCATCCGGAGAGGACACGTGGTGCGCGATTAGGCCCCTCGCCTTCTCGCCCATCGCGACTTTGAAGTGTAAAGGCTAGCTCCTCTCAGTCGCGAGACGCGAGGTCCCGAGAGAATCTCGGGCCTGGGCCCACAGTATCACTGAAATATTTTCAGTCGTCCATCCGGAGAGGACACGTGGTGCGCGATTAGGCCCCTCGCCTTCTCTCCCATCGCAACTTTGAAGTTTGAAGGCTATCTCCTCTCAGTCGCGAGTTGCGAGGTCGCGAGGACCCGGGCCCACAGTAATTGCYGAGATAATTTCAGCCGTCCATCCAAAGCGGGCATGTGGCGYGCGATTAGGCACCTCGCTTCCTCGCCCCTCGCWACTTTGAAACATAAGAACTAKCTCCTTCCATCGGCGAGGTTGTGAGGTCGCGAGGGCCCGGGCCCACAGTAGTATCGGGTGGAATCTCAGCCGTCCATCCAAGGCAGGCACGTGGTGCGCGATTAGGCTCCTCGCCTCCTCGCCCCTCGCGACTTTGAAATAGAAAGATTAACTTCCCCCATTCGCGAGTGTCGAGAGCGCTATGAGACTAAGCATGTGGTCATAGCCGTGGTCACTTGGGGGTGATAGAAAGAGCCGCGTAAAGGCCGAAGTGCCTGGTCTAGCTGCAGAAGGTATCACTGTGTTCTCTAGGCGCCCATTCAACTTGGTCTCAATCCTAGTACTTGCTCGAAGTGAATGAAGAAGAGAGAGGGTGGTTGAAGTCTCCCCTCATGCATTAAGTGCGAAGTATGGAGGGCCTGGCAAGCGGTCCGCTCGAGGGGGTCCTGTGTACCCAGTTCTTCAAAAGACGCCATGCCAAAGTCCTCGACTCGACAGGGAAGTCTGCGCATGCTAGCTCAGCATTTACTGGCTCAGCTACTTTTCCCCTGCAGAGGTCATGCGAAGTTAAGATGGTGCCTGTCATGGGCGCACAATTGTCCTAAGTATGCATGGGCAGGCTGTCAGAAGACATGCAGACGCAATTGTTTATTGCAACGTCTTGTTTTTGCTGCTGCTGTTGTTTTGAGTATATGTAGGCATTTTTTCCATTTTGTAAAGGATCGATGGTTGAGAAGAGCTCCCTGGTTGTAAAATTTTTAATGAAGCATTGTTGTTCTGGTTATGTACGAGCTTTGGAGACTTCTTGCCTTATGAATGCCAGTTTCTATCATATATTTGTTTACACTGTATTAGAGCAGATCGGAATTGGAGGATCCAGTCGAGCTGTAACTATTATAGGATGATGTTGTAATGGATCACTGTAATAGTTACGGAGCCTCTAATCAGTCCCTGTAATTCTCTTAGCGCTGAATNCCCTTCATAAACAAATCGTGACATAAAACTGATGGGCGTTGGGCTCTGCTCCTGCAAGCAATCCAGGAGTGACTTCTAACGCTAACACCATCCAATAAAAATATGTTTGGATTCCAGAGCATCGCTAAGCAACCCACTGCCCCTCTAGCATCCACTCCCACCTGCTGGGATTGCTTCTAACATTTTTGAAGAGTGGATGAAGGTTCCTCTCCTGCGCACTTTGTTTCCTGCAGGAGAAGTATGTCTGGTTGTTCCTTATTGATTCTTTCTTTGAGAAAACCTTGTTTTCTTTAGGCGTTATGACCCCTTCTATTCCAGGATAATATCTTCATGAGGACGATGAGGGTTGGAGGGGAGGGAAACTGTCCAAGATCAGACATATTTGACCTGAGTTGACGAGAAAGTTACCAACATCTTGAATGAGTTGGTGTTTTGGTTTTCGACCTCTCTTTTTCTCTTGTTTTGTGGGTTTGCATTATTCCTTCGAGGTGCCTTTTTGGATTCCTATATTCTAGTTGGCTCGGGCTGATTCCCCTACCGATGAGTTGAGGAAGACTTTGTGTACTTTTCATAGTTGATTCGGTGGTATGGTGTACATTTGCTGCTTGCGGTAGGCTTGTTCCAGATGTGCCATATCTATACCTGCTATCTCCTGATCCTCCGGGTCCAAATCTGGATCTCCTATATCTTGCAGGAAGAGAAGTCTCTGTGACAACAGGCTATGAAGGGGTTGTGGTAGGGGGGTCAGGAATGGCGGGATTTTGGCCGGTCGTAGGGGGTGTCAGAGGATTGGTAGAAGAGGAGGGGGTATCTGACATGGTTTGAAGGGATTTGAAGGAATTTTTGGTCAAGGGACCAGGGGGGGCCTAAGGTGGATATTTTTTAGCTGAGTGTCTTCTTCGACCTGTGACTTGGGTGAAATCGTCCTTGGATTTGTCAGGATCTTCTGGAGAAGGTTTGGTGGGGTTATTTAAAGGGAATTCGTGGAAGAAATGACCATGTTCATGGAATTTGCGACAACGAAAGGGGATATGCTCATAATCGAGGGTTTGGGACCATTCCTCATCTTGGTAATCTAGGGTGATGGCTCCAGGGAGAGGTTTGGAGATGTTCAGATAAACAAAAATGTGGGCATAAGTAGTGTACCTTTGCTGTTTTGTCTCCTCTGAGGCTTTGACGTAGATTCCGATGGTGTTGCCAATTCCTGCCAGGATCTCTTCAAGCCAAAATTCCAGTGGGAGTGAATATAGTTGCAGCCATACTAGAGCATGCGTGACGTCTTCCTTTTCCGGGCCGAATCTCTTCGTCCAGAAGTGAAGAAAGAGGCTTGCCAAGTTGTAGAAGTATGACCCTCCTTCTAAGATTCAATTTATGTCCTCCAGGTTGTGCAATATTATTGTAAAGAAGCCTTTTGATCCAAGTTGGAGGTCATAGTGACCCTTAGGCTTCCACTAGTGCTGAATCCATTTGACAAGGTATTTTTCTGAAGGCCATAGCCCTAGGAATTTCCCTATCAGGGTGAAATCCCTCATGTATTGTTTATGATCTTCTATTCTCAGAGAGATGATGATATATTTGGGGGTGATCGGGGATTGCAGAATTCATTTGGTGGGTTCCTAGGTGCGAGTAGCTTTTGGGTGACTGGTTTCTGGATCGATTTCCATCGGCTTCTCCTTCGACATTTCTTCCTCCCAGATTATCTGACGCATTCCTTCCGGGAGTTTGAAGGTCGGTCGTTTGAAGTGGTTGGGGCCATGCTCCTTAGTCATAAAGGTGCTATAGGAGGGGGCCAAGTGTCCCCCCTCCCTCGGTCTCCATGCGTGCAACAGTAGCAGAGCAAGCGGCTGGGTTCGAGGATGAAACCCTAGTGACTTAGTACTGTCTCGTTGTCTTATAATTATTAATATTCTTATTAATGATTTTATTATTATATTATTTCCCCTTTAAATTCTATTCATATTTTGTTTTATAGTTATTAATATTAATTATTATTAATAATATTAATGATTTTTAAGTACTATTTAATAATGTTGATAATTATTAATGTTAATGATTTTATTAAACACCATTCATATATGGTTGCACTAGTTTTTCATTGTTATATATATGAATGGTTGTTATCTTCCCCACCCATATTCAATACCTTGTAAGTGACATGTGATTCCCTTAATGGGTCTATAAGATACTCTTGTTGTTGAGTATGTTGCTCTTGTTGTTGACCAATCAATATCCCACGGATTTCCAGGGTTTTTCGTAGAGGTAAACCAAATGTTATATGATGATGATGATGATGATTAACATCCACTAAGACCGAATTGGTCTATCGGACCTTAAGAGGGTAAGTGATTACTTGCGATTCTTTAGAATTTTGTTTCTGTGCTCGAAAAGCATTAAGAGAAAATTTCCAAGATCACCATACTTTTGTTGAGTTAAGAGGTTACAAAGGTTGGTAGTGTGACAAATATTTTGAAAATAAGATCTAATATGGGTATATGATGGACAATCTAAGAGAAAGTTCTTTGCATCTTCAACCTTCTTAGTGTCACAAAGGTGACACACTCTTTCATCCCATGGCGTTTTAGGAATTGACCAACACCTAGTTTCACTATGGAGCTCGTGAGAATTTGTTTTTATCTTAGCAATGTTTATTTTTTTCTTTACACTTGGAAAAACATATAGATAATTTTGATCTTAGGGTTGATTACATCCTTATAGTACCTTAATTTTCTTTTTTCGTCTAACTCTTTATCACACCACATTTTCTACTTAAATTTTGATTTGAAGTTTTTTTTGAATAGTATCTATATTCTACAAAATGGTGTCTTCCATGATTCCCCAATAGATTAGCCAAGACCGAGCATCTTTATTCCATCCTTGATTGAGTTGATGGTGGTTATAACTCGTTTTTGAAGCAATTTTAGGAAACTTTTTGTCTTCCATGTTGTTTAACATGTTCTTATACATTAGGTATCTAGTCATAGCCATGTTCTCAATGGGGGAGAGGATTGTTTATAAGAGGAGGATGGGATAGGGCGTATTTCCTTTAATTTTGAGATTATAGGTTATAAAATTCTTTTGTATTTGCTCTATCTTTCTCCAAGATTCACGAGAGATACTATAGCCCTAGACTTCACATTCATAAAGAATAATAGGTGTAACAAGAGTCTCAAAGAGGAGTTTCTTCTTATCCCAACTTTAAAGATCAGCTGATTTCCAATTGTTTTCAAGCCCATAATAAGCTTTCCATCCCCCAATAATCCTTTTCTCAATGCTATAATTCCAATTGAGCTTGTGGTGAATATCAATTCCAAGATATTTATATGAAGTCACTTCCTCCAAGTTGTTGTCATATACGAAGGTATCATAATGGATCTTATTGGATTTAATAATCATGACCTTAGTCTTATCAGTATTAAAATTCATACCCATATTGGAGTAAAACTCCTTGAGGATTCTTAGTTGGTTTTAAAGATCACGGAGACTCGTTTCCATAAGAACGATATCATCGGAATAAAGAAGAAGATTGATGACTATATCAGTGAGAGTAGGGCTGACACAACCTGCTTTTTCCAAGCAATCTTCTAACTTGTCAATGTATATGCCAAAAAGGGTAGGGGACAAGGGACAACCTTGTTTGACTTCGATATTGAAGTTAATCTCTTTTGACCAACCCTAAGTGTTTTTGAAATTATCAATAACGTTCTCATACATCCTTATTGCAACAACCCTCAACTCGAGAGGAACGTTTATCTCTTCCAACCTATTCCAAAGGTTTTTTCCTAGGAACCATGTCAATTTTTTTTCTAAAGTCAACAAAACAACAAAAAAGATTGGTTTTAGTATTGCCAAACTCCTTTGCAATGATCCTAAAGGTAACAAGATGGACCACAGTTGAATGATATCTCATAAACCCAACCTGACCTTTATCTCTTTTACCGTGACTTTCTAGCCAAAGGCAAATATTCTTTTCCAAAATAATTCCATAAATCTTGGCTAAAATCGGGCTAATCATAATGGTCCTATAATTAGAGGGGATTTTTCTATCCCCATTTTTAAAAATAGGAACAATGAGGCTTTGTGTCCAGGGTTTAGGGAAGCCCTTCTTGATTGCTAAATTGAAGAGGTTGTGTATGTGAGGGATAAGGATTAGCCCTCAGATTTTAAAAATTTCATCTTGGTAGCCTTCAATGTCCTTAACTTTCCCATTTTCAAGCCGCTTAACCCTGAACTCTATGTCATCTAAAGAAAAAACTTCTTCCCTTGCAGGGACAATAATAATGGTGTCCATGGAATTAGGGAACTCGTAAAGACTTTTAAGGTAGGAATTCCAGTCCCTTAAGGGAATACTATTATTTTCTTTAGTATTGCGTTTTAAAATTTGGCTCTAGAACTTCTCAGGATCCAACTTATATAGTTGTGAAAGTTCTTGCCTTTTATTGATATAGAACCTTTTTTTCCTTTTAATTAGGGCTTTGTACGTATTGATCTTATCGAGTTTTAAGGACTCATTAGAAGCATCCCTAATGGATTTCCTAACAATTTTAGATTCTTTATCATACCAAGGGGTGGTTGTTCTATCACTACTACATATTGAAAAATTTGCGATGACTACTTGCGACGAAAGTACTCTTTCGTTGCAAAATTCAAGAGAAAAAGTTCAATTTTTTAATTTTATTATAAATATAGCCTGTATTCGTCGCTCTCTCGATGGAAACAAACATTTGTCTCTCTTTTGATGATCATGAAGATAGTGGACGATCATCTCTCTTGCGATGAACTTGTGCATTCATCACAAGAGCGACGATAACTATTGACCGTTACACTATTTGATAAAGTCCATATTGACCGTTATACTCTTTGACAAAGTCAAAATTGGTTTGGTCAACTTTCATCGCAAGCGCGACGATATGACCGTTATACTCTTTGACAAAGTCAACATTGATTTGGTCAATGTTTGTCACTATTGCGACGAAAAATATCTATAAATATTTTACGAATTAGAGATGTTGCGACAATATTGCCATAACAATGACGGTTCAGAAAGGGTATTGTTTTGTAGGGAAGAATGTCGCAGAATATTAGTAGTGGGAAAAAAAGTAAAGCGGGTGAAATGAGTGATCGTAGATGTTATTTACCTTGCAAAAAATGTTACCTCATACGTCCCATAAGAATTTTAATAGTAACAACTAGAAAACATTGTAGGAAATATGGGCGCATTGATGGCGGATCGAATGAATATCATCCCATGGTAATTGGCTATATATTCATTCTCTGTTTTTATATTGTCAATTTTATATAAAATTATATATATGTATATATATATATTGTTTGAATGTTTGTTATTAATTTTGCATGATTGTTTGTAATTATAAAGTTAGAGTTGCCCTCTAACTTTTCGCAGAATATTGCACCAAGTAGTAGTAGAAATGATGTTGTACAAGCTGAGGAACATGATCAAGCAAATGAGGATCTCATGGAAGAATATGATGAGACAAATCAAGTTAATGATCCCATGGAAGAAGATGATGGGACAAATCAAATGATCCAAGATTTGTTTTCTCAGACGGATGAGGATGGGGACAATGATGATATTTATGATGAACCTCTATTAGAAAAGGAAAATAAATTACTTTATGAAGGATCAAGAACAAATCTTCTCTCCGCTACATTACTGCTAATGAACTTAAAGGTTATGAATATGTCGAACACTTGTATGACAAATATCCTAAGGTATGTAATATGTTTCATCTCATATTATACATAAAATTTGAATTTTTTCTATTTGTTTTTAGTGTTAATTAATGTGTAAAATAATAATGCAATTTTTACAATTAATATTCTTTACATTAACTAGTTATTTTTTTATGTTGTAGATTGTTAGGTGAGTTTTTTTTACCATTGTCAAATATTTTATCTCGCACATATCGAGGTTTGCATGCCATTATGAAAGACATTGGAATGGATTATCAAAATATAGATGCATATTCTAATGATCATATTATATATTATGGACAACATGCTTCGAAAACATAATGTCTGCAATGTCTTATCAATATATATCGAACCGATCAAGTAACAAAAATGGTGCCTCGAAAGGTTCTTCGTCATATTCCCATAATTTCATGTTTGCAGCGATTGTTCTGGTGTAAAAACGTAGCACAATTTATGGATTACCATGCATGTAACAGAAGTGGAGATGGTGTTCTTCGAATGCATGTTGATGGTTATGCATTTAGGGAAATTGAGGAAAAATGGGCAGATTTCAAAGATGAACCTCGTAATGTTAGGCTTTCATTGACAACTGACAGTGTTAATCCATTCAGAGAGCTTAGGTCTATTTACTCAGTGTGGCCTATTTTTGTTATCAACAATAACATTCCTTCTTGAATGTTAATAAAGAGGGAGAACATAATGTTGACAATGATTGTTCCAAGTATTTGTTTACATTAATATTTTGAATCTAACATTTTCATTTGTTTCATTTTTTGCATAATATATTTTGTTTATTTATTTACTTATATATACATGATATCATGGTTATAGTAATTATGTATAATTTCAAACAATTAGGTAAGTACCAGGTTAAATATATGAATGTATATATCGAGACTCTTATCGAAGAGCTACTAAAGTTATGGGTTGACATCACTATGTATGGCATCTGTAAACCAATCGGGGAGAAGAAATTTAAATTCTGTGGAATACTTTTATGGACAATTCATGATGCCCGAGGACTAACACATTTTTGTGGTATGTAGCATTCTAATATTGCTCTTTAATACTATATATTTGTTTAATGATATCATGTTGCATGTTTAATTTTTAAATAATCTCATCGTATAATTGACATTAATCCATTTGTTGTAGGTATTCAAACAAAGGGTAAATTTGCATGTCCAATTTGTGGTCCTAAGATGAAGTATCGTCATTCAAAATTTTTAGGAAAGGTGGTGTTTGATGAGTATAGACACCTCCTCCCTAAGAACCATAGGTATCGTACTACTGAAAAACATTTTTTCAATGGGAAAAAAGAGACTGGTTTAAAACCACAAAGAATGATACCTCACCTATGGAGGTTGGAATATAATAGAAATCGTCAAGGTACTCAATTTCTTTATGTATCGTATATCATGCAATGTTTTGAATTTTTGTTTTAATCATTGAATTTATTTTACCGTATTTGATAATTATTTTTGTGATTTCTTTTATGCTTCATGAAGGCCGCCATCATGATAATGGGCTTCCATGACGAATGAAATGTTATCCCACTCAATTCATGAGGTTTCCCTACTATGAGGAGCTAAAAATAGCTCATTTGTTTGATACAATGCATATCAAGAAGAATGTGACATAAACGTTATGGCGAATCATAAATGGTAGGAGGGACAAAGAAAAAATTGTCAAAATTTGTACTGACATTTAGGAAGTCAATCATGCAATGCGAAATGTGATCCGATCAAACAAATCATATGGACTAGACCACAACAACCTTCCATGGTTATTAACAGAGCAACAAAACAATGATGTAAAAGAGGCCATTCAAAGAATTAAATTTCCCACGGGTTTTTCTTTAAACATAAATAATATCTTAACGAAGAAAGGTGAATTTGGTGGGGTAAAAACACATGATTGACATACCTTCATTAAGGTAATAATTTTGGTATACATATTTATATATATTGGCCTTATACATCTTTTAATTTTGTTATTGTTTTTTGTTTACTTTGGCTGAAACAAATAACGATTCATTTTTTTGTTACAGTAAGTTCTATCGCTATCTCTCTCAAATGAATTTGATAACAACATCAAACAAGTTATATATGATCTTGGAAAATACATGAGGTAAGTAGTTGTGATTTATATGCAAAATGTTCTTTCAAATTGTTGTTGTACTTAATGACACATGTTTTACTTGTAATGTAATATATTATATTATGCTATGTTGAAACATGTTATTTTCTTGTGTCATGATCTCATGTAGATGGTTGTCATTGAAAGAAATCCATGAAGATGATATAAAGTATTGGAAGCGAGAAATTCCTCGTCTAATGTGTGAAATGAAAAAGTGTATACCTCCAACATTTTTCAATTCACAAGAACACTACTTCATACACCAAGTTGAGGAGATTGAAATTTGTGGACCTGTTCACATAAGGTCAATGTGGATGGTGGAGAGGCACTTGAAATCATTGAAGGCATTGGTTAGACAAAGAGCACGTCATGAGGGTTATATGGTGGAGGTATATATGGTATATCAATCCATGATGTATATTAGTCAGTATCTTCCTAAATTAACAACACCAACTATGCATGTAGTGCATCGCATTTGGGATGTGAACTCCATCCAAAAATTTGAAGATCATGAGCACCTATTGGGGAAATGTAGAATGAAAAAAATGAGAGGTAATATATTAATAGTTGTGGAGATTTATATTAATAATACATATAAAGTTTCATTTTTTGTGTATATGATCATACTCATTAATATATTAATATAATTTATTTCATAAATTATTAATATTTATAACCTGCATGGACGTTATAACTAATATTTAATATTGATGAATTATGATTTTTTGATTCAGTTGCTCAAGAGTGGGATGCACTGCATTTATACATTGCAAACAATTTTGATTAGATGAATGTATGGATTGAAAGATGTAAACAACATAATGGAGGTAGGTTATTATTGCAACGACTATCTGAATTAGTTAGAGAAGCTCGTCGTAACGAAGATGCCAATGTTACGCAAAGGGAAATTGATTTAGCATATAGTTTGAAAGATGGACAGGAAAGCAAATTCACCCATTTTATTCAGTTATTTTATATTATATTAATGTGACTACATGTGTACTATATTTTTCAGATACTTTCCAAGTTATATAAATATATATGTTAATTTATCAATTGACAATGCATCTTTTACATATCTATCATATTGCAGTTGAAACACCACAAGGCTATGTGGTGCAATGGTCGTAAATTTCGCATCAAAAAATTGGATGAAACCATGAAAACTTCTGATAGTGGGATAACTGCAGAATTCCAGGTCACTAATTTTTCCTCTAGGAGTGACATACATCCTTGAGAATATGAAAATAGATACTATGGGTATTTAAACGATATACTTGAGTGTGACTTTAATTCCTTCAAATTAGTTTTGTTCGATGTCAAATGGTATAGGTTACGAATGCATGAACACGATGAGGAAAGAACTGTTATTCAACATGCTAACATATTTCCAATGATTAAAACAACAATATTTTAAAGAGGACATGATCGTTATGTTTTTCCAAGCCAATATGAACAGGCCTTTTAATCAAATGTTCCAGGTGAGAGGGATTGGTCATTTGTTGTTAGATATGATCCAAGAGGAAGGTCAGTTTAGTATACTCATTTACAGGAAGAAGATGATATTGAAGATCAAGAAGATGATTCACTAGATCAGACAGAGCAAAAAGATCATGCAGGGTCGACAGATGAAGAAGGCAAAGGAGATCATGATCTAGGCGTAGGAGACAAAATTGCAATTCTTGATGATGATGTCGATGAAAATATGCTCGAAAATGACATTGATGACGATGATGATATCACCAATCCTTTCAACACCGTTTCTGAACTGGATGATGATACAGATGTCGAGTTCGATGAAGAAGATCAAGATATAGAATAATGATGATTACACATATGCTGAGGTTGGATTAGGTACGTGACTATATATTTTAATTTGTATGAATTATTCTCTTAAAATAATTTACTTATAATGCCATGGGTTAATTACATGTTTTAAAGTTTTATGCGATGTTTTTATATCCTTGTTTTTTAATTATTATGTGAAACCTGAAAATAGTTTCCAATATACTAAAGTACGTGGTAAACTAAAAATATCATTTACAAACACATAATTTCATTTACCTTCATTAATTTTTGTTTTTGTAGTTTCTATGCATGAATCTTACTAGGAGGTTGCTTTCGATTATTTTCTATTTTATAGATTGGGTATTGGGGATAAATTGAGAGTGATGTGAGGGGGAAGGCAGGGGCCATATGAGCTTCCAACTTCACGTGGTTGGCCTTGTTAAGTAGAGGATAAATTATTCTTGAAACCAAGAGAAGCGCTTTCATTTTTATACCATCATGATCGTAGATGTAATCAATATTGTTGTCATAGTATTGCATCAACGAAGTTTCGATGAATGTGCTTATAATTTCTATAGAATTTTCGTTGAAACCCTATTTGTTTTTCAAAGTACACAAATTGGTGGACACAAGTTTTAGGTTTGCACCAATCTTTCTTCATTTTTCTTTCAGGTTCTACATTAATGGATATACAATGTATCTGTTTCATAGTTGTGATGAAAAATCCCTCTTTTTCGTTGTTTTCTTAATCAACACCATAAAAATACTCCCTTGCAGTACTAGATGTGGGGACATGTACTGTTGAATGAATTTTAAAAGGAACAAGGAACGAAAATTGTACTAGGACTAGACATGGGAAACAATGACCTGTGAATGGAACCAACGTTGAATTTTTTTTAAACTATTTCTGTATGCACTGAAATTTGACATGGATAGACTATTGTCATGCCTTAAAGATATGGGAGGGTTTATGGACTCAAATTTGACTCACACACCCAATTTATTCCATCATCAATTTATCATGTAAACCATAAACCCTATTTTTCATATGTTCTAGTAGATATGTTAATGATTCCTAATTTCATATTTGTATTTGACTCAAGGTACAACTAGCTTGAAAAGTATCAAATTTTGATTTCAGGTTGACAAACCAAATATGAAATGAATCCTAATTAAAACCATCAAGTGTTGGAAATTGTCATTTAAGTGTAGTGTCATGTAGTTATCTTTTAAAACATAGAGAGAGTAGTCTCTATAGAAGTTGAGCAATATATTGATATTGTATTCTCTTATAAGATGATGTTTATCTTTTTAACCTTCAAGAAATACTTATATATATGGTGGTGTGAAAATAAGTAGAATAGGTACTAGAGGAGAAAATCAAGGATAATAATCAAGGATAATTTAGTACCCATCACTTATGCAAACATTTTCGCCGAAAAGAGAGACAAAGAAGGGAATTCGTCGGCAAGAGATAAGGAAAGGATATTGTCGCAAGAGCGATGAATGTAAATAATCTTGCGACGAATTAGCTATACTATCCACGAAAAAATTCGTCGATATTATAGCTAATTCATTGCAAGAATCTTTACATGGGATAAAAAAAGGAAATGGATGATGTGGTTCCAAGTATAGCTAATTTGTCACAAGTATCTTCAAATGTACACATGGGATACAATTTGTCACCTTAGTTCTTTTTTCTTTCAGTTTCTACATTAATGTATATACAATGTATGTGTGTCATAGTTATCATGAAAAATCCTCTTTTTTTGTTGATTTTTTAATCAACACCATAAAAATATTCCCTTGCAGTACTAGATGCAGGGACGTGTGTACTGTCAAACCAAACAAAATTTGTGCTAGGACTAGACATGGGAAACAATGACCTGTGAATGAGGCCAACGTTGAATTGTTTTCAAACTGTTTCTATATGCACTGAAATTTGACATGGATATACTATTCACATGCCTTAACGACATGGGAGGGTTTCTGAACTCAAATTTGACTCACACACCCACTTTTTTCCATCATCATTTCATTATGTAAACCATAAACCCTATTTTTCTTTCAAAGTACACAAATTGGTTGTAACAAGTTTTAAGTTTGCATCATCATTTCTTCATTTTTATTTCAGGTTCTACATTAATGTATATCCAATGTATGCGTGTCATAGTTGTGATGAAAAATCCCTCTTTTTCGTTGATTGCTTAATAAACACTATTAAAATACTCCCTTGTAGTACTGGATGTGGGGACATCTGTACTGTCAAACAAATTTTAAAAGGAACAAGGAATGAAAATTGTACTAGGACTAGACACGGGAAACAATGACCTGTGAATGGGGCCAATGTTGAATTTTTTTTAAATGGTTTTTGTATGCACTGAAATTTAACATGGATATACTATTCACATGGATTAACAATATGGTAGGGTTTCTTGACTCAAATTTGACTCACACACCCACTTTATTCCATCATCAATTCATCATGTAAACCATAAACCCTATTTTTCTTTCAAACTACATAAATTGGTTGACGCAAGTTTTAAGTTTGCATTATCCTTTCTTCATTTTTCTTCCAGGTTCTACATTAGTGTATATGCAATGTATCTATGTCATAGTTGTGATGAAAAATCCCTATTTTTCATTGATTTCTTAATCAACACTATAAAAATACTCCCTGCAGTACTAGATGCGGGGAGATGTGTACTGTCGAACGAATTTTAAAAGGAACAAGGAATGAAAATTGTAATAGGACTAGACATTGGCAACAATGACTTGTGAATGGGGCTAACGTTGAAATTTTTTCAAACTATTTCTGTATGCATTGAAAATTGACATGGACAGATTATTCATATGCCTTAACGATATGGGAGGGCTTTTGGACTCAAATTTGACTCACACACCCACTTTCTTCCATCATCATTCCATCATGTAAACCATAAAACCTATTTTTCTTTCAAAGTACACAAATTGGTTGACGCAAGTTTTAAGTTTGCATCAACCTTTCTTCATTTTTCTTTCAGGTTCTACATTAATGTATATACAATGTATGTGT
Source organism: Picea mariana (assembly GCA_032191745.1). Classification (NCBI taxonomy): domain Eukaryota; kingdom Viridiplantae; phylum Streptophyta; class Pinopsida; order Pinales; family Pinaceae; genus Picea; species Picea mariana. The sequence continues at coordinate 124,139 of JASDQU010011692.1, read as the reverse complement.
GTCATAGTTGTGATGAAAAATACCTCTTTTTCGTTGATTTCTTAATCAACACCATAAAAATTCTCCCTTGTAGTACTAGATGTGGGGACATGTGCACTGTCGAACATATTTTAAAAGGAAAAAACAATGAAAATTGTACTAGGAAAAGACATGGGCAACAATGACCTGTGAATGGGGCGAACGTTGAAATTTTTTCAAACTGTTTCTGTATGCACTGAAATTTGACATGGATAGACTATTCACATGCCTTAATGACATGGGAGGGTTTCTAGACTCAAATGTGATTCAAACACCCACTTTCTTCCATTATCAATTCATCATGTAAACCATAAACCCTATTTTTCTTTCAAAGTACACAAATTGGTTGATACAAGTTTTAAGTTTGTATCAATCCTTCTTCATTTTTCTTTCAGGTTCTACATTAATGTATATACAATGTATTTGTGTCATAGTTGTGATGAAAAATCCTTTTTTTTCGTTGATTTCTTAATGAACACCATAAAAATATTCTCTTGCAATACTAGATGTAGGGACTTGTGTAATTTCGAACGAATTTTAAAAGAAACAAGAAACAAAAATTGTACTAGGACTAGACATGGGCAACAATGAACTGTGAATGGGGCCAACGTTGAAATTTTTTCAAACTATTTCTGTATGCACTTGAATTTGACACAGATAGACTATTCACATGCCTTAACGATATGGGAGGATTTATGGACTCAAATTTGACTCACGCACCCACTTTATTCCATCATCAATTCATCATGTAAACCATAAACTGTATTTTTCTTTCAAAGTACACAAATTGGTTGACACAAGTTTTAAGTTTGCATCAACCTTTCTTCATTTTTATTTCAGGTTCTACATTAATGTATATGCAATGTATCTCTGTCACAGTTGTGATGAAAAATCCCTATTTTTCGTTGATTTCTTAATCAACACCATAAAAATACTCCCTTGCAGTACTAGATGCGGGGATGTGTGTATTGTCGAACGAATTTTAAAAGGAACAAGGACCAGAAATTGTAATAGGACTAGACATGGAAACCAATGACCTATGAATGGGGCCAACGTTGAAAGTTTTTCAAACTGCTTCTGTATGCATTGAAAATTGACATGGATAGACTATTCACATGCCTTAACGATATGGGAGGGTTTTTGGATTCAAATTTGACTCACACACCGACTTTCTTCCATCATCATTTCATCATGTAAACCATAAACCCTATTTTTCTTTAAAAGTACACAAATTAGTTGACACAAGTTTTAAGTTTGCATCAACCTTTCTTCATTTTTCTTTCAGGTTTTACATTAATGTATATACAATGTATGTGTGTCATAGTTGTGATGAAAAATACCTCTTTTTCATTGATTTCTTAATCAACACCATAAAAATGCTCCCTTGCAGTACTAGATGCAGGGACATGTGTACTGTCAAACGGATTTTAAAAGGAAAAAGGAATAGAAATTATAGTAGGACTAGACATGGGCAACAATGACCTGTGAATGGGGCCAATATTGAAATTTTTTCAAACTGTTTCTGTATGCACTGAAATTTGACATGGATAGACTATTCGCATGGATTAACGATATGGTAGGGTTTCTGGACTCAAATTTGACTCAGACACCCACTTTATTCCATCATCAATTCATCATGTAAACCATAAACCCTATTTTTCTTTCAATGTACACAAATTGGTTGATGCAAGTTATAAGTTTTCATCAGTGTTTCTTCATTTTTCTTTCAGGTTCTACATTAATGTATATATAATGTATCTGTATCATAGTTGTGATGAAAAATCCTTCTTTTTCATTGATTGCTTAATCAACACCATAAAATTACTCCCTTGTTGTACTATATGAGGGGACGTGTGTACTGTCGAACAAATTTTAAAAGGTTCAATGAACGGAAATTATACTAGGACCAGACATGGGCAATAGTGGCCTGTGAATGGGGCCAATGTTGAAACTTTTTCAAACTTTTTTTGTATGCACTGAAATTTGACATGAATAGACTATTCACATGCCTTAACAATATGGGAGGGTTTTTGGACTCAAATTTCACTCTCACACACACTTTCTTCCATCATCAATTCATCATGTAAACCATAAACCTTATTTTTCTTTCAAAGTACACAAATTATTTGACGCAAGTTTTAAGTTTGCATCGGTCTTTTTTCATTTTTCTTTCAGGTTCTACATTAATGTATATACAATGTATGTGTGTCATAGTTGTGATGAAAAATACCAATTTTTCATTGATTTATTAATCAATGCCATAAAAATACTCCTTTGCAGTACTAGATACGGGGACATGTGTACTGTCGAACAAATTTTAAACGGAACAAGGAACAAAAATTGTATTAGGACTAGACACAGGCAACATTGACCTGTGAATGGGTTCAACGTTGAAATTTTTTCAAACTATTTCTATATGCACTGAAATTTGACATGGATAGACTATTCGCATGCCTTAATGATATGGGAGGATTTCTGGACTCAAATTTTATTCACACACCCACTTTCTTCCATCATAAATTCATCATGTAAACCATAAATCCTATTTTTCTTTCAAAGTACACAAATTGGTTGACGCAAGTTTTAAGTTTGCATCAATATTTCTTCATTTTTCTTTGAGGCAGTATTAGATGAGGGGACGTGTGTACTATCGAACGGATTTTAAAAGGAACAAGGAATGGAAATTGTACTAGGACCAAACATGGGCAACAATGGCCTGTGAATGGGGCCAACGTTGAAACTTTTTCAAACTGTGTCTATATGCACTTAAATTTGACATGGATAGACTATTCATAGGCCTTAAAAATATGAAAGGGTTTTTGGACTCAAATTTAACTCACACACCCACTTTCTTCCATCATCAATTCATCATGTAAACCATAAACCCTATTTTTCTTTCAAAGTACACAAATTGTTTGACGCAAGTTTTAAGTTTGCATCGATCTTTCTTCACTTTTCTTTTAGGTTCTACATTAATGTATATACAATGTATGTGTGTCATAGTTGTGATGAAAAATACCCATTTGTTTTTGATTAATCAATAAACACCATAAACATACTCCCTTGTAGTACTAGAGGCGGGGACATGTGTACTGTCGAACAAATTTTAAACGGAACAAGGAACAAAAATTGTACTAGGACTAGACATAGGCAATAGTGACATGTGAATGGGGCCAACGTTGAAATTTTTTAAAACTGTTTCTGTATGCACTGAAATTTGACATGGATAGACTATTCACATGCCTTAATGATATGGGAGGGTTTCTGGACTCAAATTTTACTCACACACCCACTTTCTTCCATCATAAATTCATCATGTAAACCATAAACCCTATTTTTCTTTCAAAGTACACAAATTGGTTGATGCAACTTTTAAGTTTGCATCAATATTTCTTCATTTTCTTTCAGGTTCTACATTAATGTATATACAATGTATCTGCGTCATAGTTGTGATGAAAAATCCCTCTTTTTCGTTGATTGCATAATCAACACCATAGAAATACTCCCTTTCACTACTAGATGTGGGAACATGTGTATTGTCGAATGAATTTTAAAAGGAACAAGGAACAAAAATTGTACTAGGAATAGACACGGGCAACAATGACCTGTGAATAGGGCCAACGCTGAAATTTTTTCAAACTGTTTCTGTATGCAATAAAATTTGACATGGATAGACTATTCACATGCCTTAACGATATGGGAGGGTTTCTAGATTCAAATTTGACTAACACACCCACTTTCTTCCATCATCAATTCATCATGTAAACTATAAACCCTATTTTTCTTTCAAAGTATACAAATTGCTTAATGCAAGTTTTAAGTTTTCATCAGTATTTCTTCATTTTTCTTTCAGGTTCTACATTAATGTATATACAATGTATCTGTTTCATAGTTGTGATGAAAAGTCCCTCTTTTTTGTTGATTGCTTAATCAACACCATAAAAATACTCCCTTGCAGTACTAGATGCGGGGACGTGTGTACTGTCGAACAAATTTTAAAATGAACAAGGAACATAAATTGTAGTAGGACTAGACACGTGCAACAATGACCTGTGAATGGGGCCAATGTTGAAATTTTTTCAAACTGTTTCTGTATGCACTGAAATTTGACATGGATAGACTATTCACATGCCTTAATGATATGGGATGGTTTCTAGACTCAAATTTGACTCACACACCTACTTTATTCCATTATCAATTCATCATGTAAACCATAAACCCTATTTTTCTTTCCAAGTACACAAATTGGTTGACACAATTTTTAAGTTTTCATCAGTCTTTCTTCATTTTTCTTTCAGGTTCTACATTAATGTATATACAATGTATCTATGTCATAGTTGTGATGAAAAATCTCTCTTTTTCGTTGATTTCTTAATCAATACCATAAAAATACTCCCTTGTAGTACTAGATGCGGGGACGTGTGTACTTTCGAATGAATTTTAAAAGGAACAAGGAATGAAAATTGTGCTAGGACTAGACACAAGCAACAATGACCTATGAATGGGGCCAACATTGAATTTTTTTCAAACTATTTCTGTATGCACTGAAATTTGACATGGATAGAATATTCACATACCTTAACGATATGGGAGGGTTTCTGGACTCAAATTTGACTCACACACCCACTTTCTTCCATCATCAATTCATCATGTAAACCATAAACTCTATTTTTCTTTCAAAGTACACAAGTTGGTTGACGCAATTTTTAAGTTTGCATTGGTATTTTTTCATTTTTCTTTCAAGTTCTACATTAATGTATATACAATTTATCTGTGTCATAGTTGTGATGAAAAATCTCTCTTTTTCGTTGAATTCTTAATCAACACCATAAAAATACTCCCTTGCAGTACTAGATGTGGGGACTTGTGTACTTTCAAACAATTTTTAAAAGGAATAAGGAACGAAAAATTATACTAGGACTAGAAATGGGCAACAGTGACCTGTGAATGGGGCCAATGTTGAAATTTTTTCAAACTGTTTCTGTATGCACTGAAATTTGACATGGATATACTATTCACATGCCTTAATGATATGGGAGGGGTTCTAGACTCAAATTTGACTCACACACCCACTTTATTTCATCATCAATTCATAATGTAAACCATAAACCCTATTTTTCTTTCAAAGTACACAAATTGGTTGACTCATGTTTTAAGATTTCATCAGTCTTTCTTCATTTTTCTTCTAGCTTATACATTAATGTATATACAATGTATCTATTTCATAGTTGTGATGAAAAATCCCTCTTTTTCGTTGATTGCTTAATCAACACCATAAAAATAATCCCTTGCAGTACTAGATGCAGGGACGCGTGTACTATCGAACGAATTTTAAAAGGAACAAGGAACATAAATTGTACTAGGAGTAGACACAAGAAACAATGACTTGTGAATGGGGCCAACGTTGAAATTTTTTCAAACTGTTTCTATATGCACTGAAATTTGACATGGATAGACTATTCGCATGCCTTAACGACATGAGAAGGTTTTTGGACTCAAATTTGACTCACACACCCACTTTATTCCATCATCAATTCATCATTTAAACCATAAACCCTATTTTCTTTCAAAGTACACAAATTGGTTGACGCAAGTTTTAAGTTTGCATCAGTCTTTCTTCATTTTTCTTTTGGGTTCTACATCAATGTATATATAATATATCTGTCTCATAGTTGTGATGAAAAATCCTTCTTTTTCGTTGGTTTCTTAATAAACACCATAAAAATACTCCCTTGCAGTACTAGATGCGAGGGCGTGTGTACCGTCGAACGAATTTTAAAAGGAACAAGGAACAAAAATTGTACTAGGACTAGACATGGGCAACAGTGACCTGTGAATGGGGCCAACATTGAAATTTTTTCAAACGGTTCTGTATGCATTGAAATTTGACATGGATAGACTATTCACATGCATTAACGATATGGGAGGGTTTTTGGACTCAAATTTGACTCACACACCCAATTTTTTCCATTGTCAATTCATCATATAAACCATAATCCCTATTTTTCATATGTTCTAGTAGATATGTTAATGATTCCTAATTTCATATTTGTATTTGACTCAAGATAAAACTAGCTTGCAACGTATCAAATTTTAATTTCAAGTTGATAAACCAAATATGAAATGAATCCAAGAATCATTTGATATCATCGCAAGAACGACGAATGTAAATAATCTTGCGATGAATTAGCTTTAGTATCAATGAAAAAAGTTCGTCAATAGTATAGCTAATTTGTCACAAGAATGTGTCTTTGAATGGTGTTACATGGTTTGCAAGGAGTGTAGGTCTTATATGGTGCAATGTAGTGTAGTCTATAAGAACAATCTCTATGCCAAACCTCAAAATGGATAGTACCATATCTTGTTCATAAGACAAATATTATTTGTATGTTTCCTTTATGGTGGCTCAATCCCTCTCACATGGTGCATGACAATGAAATGTAACAATTTGACTATTGAATGATAGTATTATGCCACATGCAAATTCTGAATTGAATTAGCTTGCAAATGAACTTTGACAATATCTTATGGCCCAAGCATCATTTGATTGGTAGGATATTGATAGCTTTCAAGACTTTTATCTCTGGAAGGAATGTTTCTTTGGTAGGAAATTGGTAGCTTTCAATATTCTTATCTCTTATATCTTATCACATGACGACCGTCGGGGACAATTTGAAAAAAAACAAGAAAATTACAATTTTTAAAAGGTAAAATCCGAGCAAACTGAGAACTAATATGCCTTACCTTCATACATAGAACATGCACATACCTTATAATCCACCTTAATAGTTACATAACGTTAATGTAAAACAAACTTAAAACTAGAAATTGTACATGTTCAAATAGGTTTCCACTAACACTCTTTTAAACCAAACCCTTATGTAATTGTTAACATATAACCCCTAACATTTATAACCCTCTTAAGCTTATAAACCCTAATATAACCTCCCTATCCCCTACCATCTATAATCTCAATAACCCCTATCCCATTAACAATTAATAGAACCCTTGGTATCTATAAATACATATAATCTCTAATCCTTACACCTTCTATTGCATCTAACTAAAATAACACTGGATTCCTATACCCTTTAATCCACAACCCTATAACCCATCTTGTTCCTAACCCATATGACTCCCAACACAAATAACCACTTCCATAGTACATTATAACCCACAATATAAGACATAACCACTACAAATCCTAATCCCTAAAACTTTATATAACACTTATAAAAGTTAATCCATAAACATTATAACCCTTAGCCAGCCACAACCCATAGTAGGTCGTGACAGGATTAGTATTGATGTCTATATATTAGGCTATAATCAAGTTTCGGTAGATGAATTAAGGGATTACCTTAAGACACCTAACACCTTTAACTATTATAACTCAATGACACCTAAACCTGAATATAACCCATCACTTGTATAACCTTTATACCCTTATAATTCATAACCACTATCCTCTATAACTTAACCCCTTTAACCCCTTACCTTAAACATGCATCGATGTTAATTCTTAACTCATATAACACACTCATAGGCTTGCAAACAACCCATACAATGGACTCATGTGATGGCTGGAGCACTAGTCATTCAAGGCTCTTGAGCTCAACAATATTAACCAATATCTTGAGGCACCACTTGTTTTCCTTCCTCGACCATGGTCAACATCCTATGATATATACTCAGTGCACAAAACCTCCTAATGGAGTTGATATATTCCAACTCTGATGCTAAAAACCCTTAGCTAATAGGGCTTGTGTTATGGTAATTTGCAGGTGTTGTTCATGGTGATTGATCCTAAGAAGTGATGCTTAGGGAATAAGGTCCAAGTTTTTTCCTCCCGGCCTAACCACGGAATTTGAGATCAAGAAGGTCCAATTAGGGCTTAAGACCCTTCTTTCCCCCTCAAATTGCATGTTAATCCTTCAAGACCCATTTCTATTGTACAAAACCTACTCATGGCACCATTATAAACTGCTTTGGATTCTAAAGAACACGAACTACAACCTTGAGAACCATTCCTAATGGGGGGTTTGACATTTTTATTTAGGGCATATGTTTTGGTTTAATAATGGTACTTGTATCCCTCAAATAGTCCAAAAATAAACTACAAGGGTCCTATGTGATGGCTCAAGAACTCGTCCAACACTATATCCTGATAAATTGTGTGAGGTGTAGTTGTTGGTCATAGAAGTTAAGCCTAAGAATGTTCACTTAGGGAACAAGTACTCCCTTGTTTCCCTCTCTTGACCTTGGTTAGACCTTGAGACCCATTCTTGGTTCAAAACTAACTTATTCATGGTGCCCAAATTCCACTTTGAGGTGAATGATATGTCACATAGGTCATATGTGGTGGTTTTACTACTTGTCTATGGTTCTTGAGCTTGAGAAGCAAGGTTTAGGGTTGAAGACTCTTCTTTCCTTTCATAAAATATAGTCATGAACCTAAGACCCATCCATGATGATAAATAAGACCCAATAATTTCACCCATATTCAACTAATTGGATGCCAAAGACTTCCTAGAGAGGACTCGTGTCATGGTTTTTAGGTGTTGTCGATGGTGGTTCACAAGCTCAAGAAAGTTTAGTTAGGGCTTTAGGCTATTGTTTCCAAATTTCCAAGTTTATGCCTCTACACCCATTTTCAATGTAAAAAACCTAATCATGATGCCTATATCCCTCTTAAAGGCCAATTAAGTTCTGTTATGTTGGTTTGAGGACTTCTTCAAGGCTCTTGATGACAATCAAGGCCTTAAACCACAACATTGACCCTTTAAAGTGGACCTTTGGCATAAAATTGGACTATAGTCATGAACCTAAGACCCATTCATGATGATCAAGAAGACCTCATAATGTCACCCATATTCAACTAATTGGATGCCAAAGACTCCCTAGAGAGGACTCATGTCATGGTTTTTAGGTGTTGTTGATGGTGGTTCATGAGCTTGAAAAGGTTTAGTTAGGGCTTTAGGCCATTGTTTCCAACTTGCCATGTTTATGCCTCTACACCCATTTTCAATGCACAAAACCTAATCATGATGCCTATATCCCTCTTAAAGTCCAATTAAGTTATGTTATGTTGGTTTGAGGACTTGTTCAAGGTTCTTTATGAAAAATTTTTCACCCATCCATGGTCTTGTGTGGTGACTCGAGGACTTGTTCATGGTGCTTGAGCTAGATACAGAATAGAAATTGCATTGATTTCATCTTATGAATTTTTTTGTGGTTCTATATATATAATTTAGGACCTAAATGTCATATTATAGGGACCAATAGCCATGAACAAGGCTACAAATTAACCACTAAACATGCCCTCTATAGAAGTTCAATATCCTTAGAGTGAGATTATTGTAGGAAAATTCCCCTGTAGACAGGTGAATTTCCTCTTGGATCTTAGACCCCTATGACTAAGAAAGAAAAGTGCTAACGTTGAACACTGAATTTCCTTTAAACATAGTTAAGCTAATCAATAGAGAAGAGGAAGAAAGTATGAGTAACTTTTTATGAAGTTTTTTCTCGCTCAATCCAAGTGGGGCTTGATCTTCAAGTTCTTTAGTGAGTCTAAAAAACAACAAAGACAAAGCATAGTTCCTATTCTACCATGATTAGTTCAAAGCTAGATTTATCCAAAAAGAGACAAGTTCATGTAGATGTACACAATATTGAAGGAAACATGCCAATCACATGTATTAATGAGAACAAAATAAGGTGCTTACAAAGTGTAGATGTGGATGTAGTAGCCTCACCAAGCTCTCCTTGTCCAACCCCTTGCTTGAATGATCCACAATAAAAATGACAATACTTTTCACTGATTTTTCTTCTCTTTTCACCATGATAATGCCTCCTTATATAGGCTTTGAGAGGATTAACCACCTTAGATATTCTTGGGATAAGTTGAGGATCTTTTCCCATCAGTTATGGAACTCCCCTTAGATCTAGACTTTGTCTTGGATTTGAGCCAAACTGACTCTGATATTTCTCAACTGACTTTAGAGATAAGGGGGATTTGTCCCATGATTTCCTCAACAGCTTGACATTCCCTCAAATTGGGAGACAAAGAATTGAAACTCTCCCTTCTAGAAGGGAAAGGAGCACTAGCACTCCCTGCAAGTGGGCAGGGGAGTGCCAACCTCCAAAAATGCTTTAAAGATGGTGATTTCTCAAGCCAAAAGTTTGTACTCTTTGTCGGATGATATATTTCCTTCTTTTAACTAGTCTTAGAGGATATCTCAAGTGTTCTTGTGATGTCATCCGTGATGTGACACCGACGGGACGACAATATGATTTTTGTGACACTTGCAAAACCTGCGATAATGATAATGAGACATCATCGAAGTGAGTAATTTTAATGTGTAATAGATTTCCCCCCAAAGTGCAAGGTTAGAAGATGGAAATTGATGACTGAAGTGTTACACGTCAAAATTAATCACTTTGATAGTGTTGCAAGTGTCGTCATTACAAAGGTTGCAAGTGTCGCATTTTGCTCACAAGGTTGCAAGTGTCGCGTGTTTCTCACAAGTGTCGCAAGAAAGCATACTGCCATGATGCCTATGTCGTGCCAATAATGACATGAGAAAGACACTTGAAACACCTCAAACATCTGATTTGGAAGAGGAGAAATGAGTCAACAGGCTTGCAAACCTTTTGCCATCTGAAAGCACCTCAAAAATTGAGTTTTTGGAGAGGAGCGCTCCCCTTTACACTATCTCAAAGCATCGACGCTCTCCTATGCACTGTCAAGGAGCGTTATAATGCTCCCCTGGCCCTTTTGAGGGAGCGCTATAGATTTTGAGAGCGTTGGCGCCCCCTAAGGCTTACTAGGGAGCGCTACAACGCTCTGATGGCCCTTTTGAGGGAGCGCTACCTATTCTGGGAACTTGTTAAGCTGTTGAGACGAATGGGGGAAGCATCTTTTCATTCTTATAAAGCAGTTGAGCTCGAATCCTTAGTCCATCCATGATCCTAAGGCAGATCCTCAACTGAAGGAGGAAAATCCTCAACCTCCCCAAGGATATCTCAAGTGGTTAAAGCCTCTCCAAGGCTATATAAGCAAGCTTTCTAATGGTGAAAGGGAACGGAAAAGAGAGAATCATACCAAACTTATGATCTCATGAGTGGTATGGACTGCAAAATAGAGAATGTAAAACTTATGATCTCATAAGTGAGAACTGCAAAAGGGAGAATTACACCAAACTTATGATCTCATAAGTGGTGCTGGAGCTGATTGGGGAGAAAGATTGAATATGTGAAACTTATGATCTTGGAGGAAACTTACAGTTAGCCAAAGGAGAGTGATCAGTGAAGCTGCTGTTATCCAGGTTGTGGATCTTTCAGGTAAGGGTTAGACGAAGAGGACTTGACGAAGCTGTCGCATTCGCATCTATGATTGTAAGTACTGCTGTCGTTATTCTCATTAATATGACATGCTTGGCCTGTTTCTTTCTAGTTTGTGTTTGATGTCACATGAACTTGTCATTTATTGATAGATCTATTTTCAAGCTAATGTCAATAGAGTAGGAAGTGGTCGTATCTTGTTTTGTTCACAGACCTCAACGAGGAGCAAAGGATTGGAGCGCAACTCGGAGCGTGCAGGGACAAACATCGATTAAAAAGGTACTTCTGTTACTCTCCCTTCTCATGCATTAGTTTAGATAGATTTGAAAGGAATTCAGTGTCCACGTTAAGCGTTTTTCTATCTAGGGTTAAGGTCAAGCTCTAGAGGTCGATCTACTTGTCTGCAGGCAGATTTTCCTACAACAGAAACTGGCGACTCCACTGGGGAGATAGCCTCGAATCGAAACCTCTTGTTTGGATTTTTCTCCTCATTGACCTTGTTCTGTCCCTTGATCGTTTCATACCTGGTTCACCCCTCTTTGATTAGTTTCATGAGATGATTAGCTCCTTACCTTGTCACATTCAGCATATTTGTCAAGTCCAGATCTCAATTTTTGAAATTTTTTGACATTTCTGCGACTTTTAGACCCTGGCACCCCTGACCTAGTGTTATCAGAGCACCAACGCTTCTAGTAGCCTTACACAGAGCACTATAACGCTCTTTGCCCTTGGCAACAGAGCGCCAACCTCCTTTTGGCCCATAAACCCTCCACAATTGCATTTTTCAGGGTTTGTCTCTGTAGTTCTTCTACTGAATGATCTTGTGAGTCAATTTTTCTTCCTTTTAGCTTTGACATCTGTCTTTTTGAAGAATAAACATCTCGTTGATTGAATCTTCTAGCCTTCTTCACCATTGTTCATTAAGTCTTCCTGTTGAGTGAAGCTTGAAACCTATGCATTGTTTTTCTCTTCTTTTAAGTTGAGCAAAACCCTGGTGAAGACCATCAAGGTCTACAGGCCTCTGTATCTTGTTTTCAGTTGAGGTCATTTGTTCTTCAAACTTTGCTTTTGGGTGTGAGGTCTTCTTTTTCTTTGATTGTTTCTTTCATTTTTCGTTTTGATTGCTACGAAGGGTGTATTGTTTGTGTGACTCTTGCTTATGCTAGTTTGGTTCTCATTCATACCAAAAAGATAATTAGAAAAGATAAGCATTGTGATTGTATTGATCATCATCCATACGCAAACAATAAAAGATATCTGCATGATTGATTGAGTATGTTAGAAGGTATTTGATTTTTTTTTGCATTACATCAGGATTTGATTGAGAAAAAGATTGTTTGAGGGCATTCCGTAGTTGTGCTTGTTAGTGAAAGAACTCTCTCTCTCCCTTAGATAGACGTTCATCGAAAGGAAATGACTGCTTATCATGTTCGATGCATTCTTTGGGTCTGAGTCATAATTCCATTTGTTTCACTTCCATGCACCCCTTTTGCGTAAAGAACAACCACTAAAATCAACGCTAATTAAAATTCATCTAGAACTTTTCTTTGATAGAATCCTCCACCAACAGTAGAATAGGTGTAGTACTTTGGATTAGGCTGTGAGCATAACTCTCCAAAGTTGTCAAAACAAACACTAGCATCTTGTGATAGGGAGACTAAATCCAGTTATCGTATAAGTCTGCCTGGGATCCCCCTCTCACACAGGGGTTATGCACGAGGTTGCATTCGGGTAAGCTACGGGGACTAACCCTCCATGGTTTAACTGATTGTGGTGGTCAGATCGTATTATGGGGGT